>JAMPIV010016630.1:0-200000 GCA_024509875.1 Oreohelix idahoensis | reverse complement strand
CCCCCCATAAACTACCCCAAGTTAAACTCAACCACCACACCCCTCTGTGTAATAAAAGTATATTTAAACTAACAATTCCTCAAAACCATCACCAAACCCTAGGTTTTACACAAACATTTTTATACTAGTTCCCATTAACCGAAAAAAACCTAATTTTCTCAAAACAAAGTTTTTAAAATATTGTTTTTTTTTTTGGCTATTAACCACCAAAAACGCGTTTGCCCCTGTATTCAAACCAAACAACCAACAACCCAAAAACAACCCAAGATACGAACTTTTTTAACAAAGAGCCACACCGTTTACCCCCCCAAAAAACAACAGAGTTGTGTTGAAACTCACCCACTTTGAATTTTTGTCCCCACCCCCTACCACCCAAATTGCCCCCATCCCCCCTTTTAACCAAACAACGTGTTCAGTCAAAATTTTTTCTTTTACTCAAACCCCCCCTCCCCTCCCACTACCAAAACCCTCACCAACCCCACCCTAACTACAACCCCAACTTTCCCCATGGCCCCCCAACCGCTGGCCCACGTAGGCGAAAATGTAACCCCACCCAACGTCCCCTAAACTTTACCCCACACACAATCTTACCAACCACACTTTGTAATTGGAGGTATTTTAACGTTGTATCACTGTGCTTTTCACCACAATCCGGAAGAAATTATTCATCATACATAGACATAAAAAGAGGTGTCAGACAAGGTTGTGTGCTGTCCCCCTGCCTATTTAATTTATCCACCGAAAAAATGTTCAAACAGATACAGGAAATACCAGGACTGAACATCAGTGGAAGGTCAATAAACAACCTTAGATATGCAGATGATACCGTGTTGTTAGCTGAAAGCGAACAGGAGTTACAAGAACTAGTGAAGCAAGTGAAAAGTATAAGTCATGAATATGGACTCGACATTAATATTTGTCGTAGATTTCTGATAGGGGAATTAAGATTTGGGTTGGTCCCTTCTGAATAGATTAGAATGAGTGATAGCCACAGTGAGAGATGATAGTAGAAATAGATTTCCACGAGATGGTAGAAATTTATAGAGGCTGTCCCGGAAAGCGAGAATCTTCTCTCTCTCTCCGCCTATCTTCTACAACAGATCCAGAGGAGTCAGACAGTCTATAAACTATATATATTAATATTAATATTAATATATATATATATATATATTACCACTCACGTGCACACACACACACAATTGACAACATGTAGACACACACACATGGGAAAACTATAACAATGGTTATATAGATATTTGGGAACGAGCTGACCCGACACACTGATTAAGTTCAAGGGAATTTTTAATTATCACAAAATTCCATCACAACACATAAAATTACATCAAAGCATATACAAATAGTCCAAAAAGTCAATAAAAATGCTACAAGAATGATAGACTCACAGTATGATCTTATCCCTCAAGGTATGCCCACAGTCCTGTTAAAAGAAAGTGATAGCCCCAAGGAATCAAGGATACATTAGCGGTAATCTAATGATTTTCCCCTTTTAAAGGTATGAACAGACTTAGATATTAGTATGATCTATCCTAAGGAAAAGTACCTTGTTGCATAAAGAAATTACAAAGTGGGTGTTACCGTATATTTACGGCCACCACAAATGTTAAGGTGGGATTTACGTTATGTTATGTAGGAACGTAACAATATCTTTTCTGTGTACTGTTGTAGTCAGTCCGACCTGGGCCAAACAGCTTTGGTATGCGTGATTAGCTCACCAGGCGTTGAGGCGCTAACAGGGTGTCATGTTGACATCCGAACATCAGACATTTCTTGTATGTGAGGTACTCGAAGTTTGTGTGGTTGACAAGTGATGTGGGTGTGTAGAGACACGAATGCGTTTAGGCTCTTTGATAGATAAACAAGGCACCCACTCACTCACATGCAGTAGTCAGTAATTGTAGAAACTGCTGGAACTTTCAACCATTTATTTACGAGACACAGTGACATCAACAGTTACAGTCAAATGGACGAGAATCAAGGACATCATATATATATTGGAATTGACTGGCAAAACATCTGACATTATAAAGCTTGAACCACTCATCTATAAGGACGTTCTCGACAATGGTCTGTCCTTTAACAACTGTTCATATGTGGTAATAATTAGGAACCTCGAGCATCATCAGTTTTGTATAGCTCGTAGGTATGATGCTAATAACGCTGGCTTGACAACATATACTTTTCCTACTGTAGCTCAGGGCCCCTGACTGAACGCGTCAGGTAGTCCTTTAACAAATATAGTTGCTTAACATTGAAGTCTGTGAACTTGTAAATAAAGTCAAGACTTCATCTGGCTTCACCCGCCAGGCACTTCTTCTTCTGCTCAAAGTTATAGGCCGTAATGACGGGCCTTATAATGGTTGATAAACAACTGTACATTTTTTCCATAGGCATGTATTCTCTTCCATGCTGAAACATACCACCATCCTGCGGGTTTCATATCAATATACGTTCATTGTGCTTCTATAAAGTACTTCAACGAATAGACCTAATTGGCTACGTCAAGCACACATAATGGACTCTGGATCACAAGAACTGTGAGCGCTACTCACAGGTTCATACTAAATGATCTGCAAACTTTGCATAATAATTAAGTTATTTTACCTTGGACAGAATTCCGAGAAATACACAAATAACACCTGTCGTCATACTAGACGAACAGAATAACTCTGGGGAGAATCACTAAGATCACAAGACTATCTTTCCCCCAGATAATGCAGAGAAGAAACAACGGACATCTTCGTCCGGCAGAAACCAGCTCATCACTCCCAGACGGAAATCTACTCTGTTCGCGCTAAAAACTAGCGCATGCGTAGACAGAACAGATTTGAGAACAGCTAACTATCCCGTCTTGAGACAGATCAACCACAAAAGAATAAACACAGGGAAGGTAACCCCTAATCAACATGTGTCAGGGAGTTAACATACAGTTCTGTACCTTCGATTATCAAAAGTATTAAATAGATTTACATCTTCTGGCTCTGTATGACCAGTTAAGAAAGATATACTGGCCCAATGACTCAACACTAAATTCAAAGCTATATGGAGTTAAAGAGGAACTTCAAACAACAGTCGAATTCATCATGAGAACTCGTCTGACGGTGTAATCATCAAAGATGCGATCGCAAGAAGAAGAAGAAGAACATCTTCTGGAACCATCAAAAATGACGGCAACAGTGGGTGAAATTTGGTATATCATAAAAGAGTCACTCGTTCCTGCTTTCTCTCGGTTCATTCATCAGGGCCCTGTCTCACACAACCTTACCTACAATCGTGCTGCTGTTCGCCGTCTGGCGCACGTTATGACACAATCTGTTTTATCGTTTGATGAAGCGGATACCCAGCTCTGCAGATCTTGGTTTCATCCAATTTGTCCGGGGAGCATCATCTTCAGGCGATAATTTTGTTCAGATTTTAAGTTAGTGTCACTTTATCAGTTCAGGTAAGAATTAGTTTTCAAGCGGGCTCACAGGATCAGAATCACGAGGTTTCCACTACTTAGGAACAATGTCAGGTTTGTAACTTCGATCAAAAGGTAAAAAAAATTCTTGGTCACACCACAAGTTGACATAATTTGCGGAACGTTACTGTTTGTAATAGTTTACTTGCCACAAGGGCTGAACTGTACTTAAGTTTTCTCAGGAAGAATAAAATCTGGCGCAATAGGCCCGTTATGTCATTTCACCTTTAAAGTTCTTGTAAAGATTTTACACCAAGTCTTTTAAGGAAAATGTTTTAGTTCTTCTCAGATATTACTCATCAGTACTTAACGCTGGCAAAGTTTGGGTTAACCCCAGTTTTCTTCACTAAATAGAGGAAAAAAACACATATAAAATAATTATACATACTATGTACTCGTTATAACTTACATTTTAAACTGCAAGCGTACAGCTTGACTTATCATTTAAAACTTCCCGTGAAATAAGTTATATTCATAAAATCAATCAGCATGAATTATGAATACATACGTATCCCGTCAATACTCACTGATGTAGCATTTCAGTTATACGCTAATTTTAAATTATATTCTCGTCTGATTATTTAGCAGTAAAATCAAATTCATTTATAGCTGCATGATTTTAAGCTAGAAATATAATTTATTCTGCTTTCCACTGAAACACGTCACTAGAAAATAATACAGACTATATTTTAATTCTCTCTGCACAAAAGAACTAGTGAAATATGGAATAAGCGATTTAACACTTTAAACACTTCACAAAATACTAGATATCTAATATATAATATTTACCTCCGCACAGAACTACAGATTAATACCACGAACTAGAATCATTCAATATAATAGTAATCTAGAACTCGGCAAAATGTTGCCCAGAAACTAAAGACTTTTCAATACACCAGATATTATTATAGCCTGGCGATCTGTCTACTGCAGATTTAGGAGTACGAATGAAAATCTAGTTTCAAACTCTGGTTAATATCTTAAACCAGACAAAAGATCCCACTATTTCCAAAAACCCGATCTCTCCCCTTTCCTAACACCTACGTACCTTAGACGCTGGACATAACATGCCAAACGCGTCTTAGACACCTCACTGCTAACGAAGCTGGCCGAGAGTGCCGTGACAGAGGAAATTACCAGACAAATGTCTCATTCTGCGCCGTGCAGATGTCGGTTATCACACCTCACACCGGAGAAACGTTCTTGTCAGGTGAAAATGCTAGACCAAAAGTCTGCTCCTATGTCTGAGTATGAAACATAATCACACATCTCGTCTGACTGCAGCGACTGACACGTTATATAATAACATGCGTGCGCGTTTCTAAATGAGAAAAGAAACAGGCGAAAGTTTGAATGGGAAAATAGTAATGTTTATAGTCGCAAACGTACGAATGCGAAAAACACAGGAAAAGGATAAAAGAGCGATAATAAAGTGGAGGACACGGGTAGAAAAAGAAAGGAAATATAGAAAATTTATTGATCATAATCTCTATGCGACAATATTGAGAAAACAAAAACTATGATAATTAGCAAAACAGACGATAAACCCACATTAAAGATAACCGTAAATGGGAAAATCCTGGAACAAGTCAAGAGCTACGTATATCTTGGTCATATAATAACAGAAGATGGCAGATGTGAAACAGAAATCAAGAAGAGAATAGGAATGGCCAAAGCTACATTCAACAATATGAAACATATACTGACGTCTAAACAGTTATCTCACAAATTAAAACTGAGAATCATAAAGTGTTATATATATTCTGCATTTCTGTATGGTGCGGAAACATGGACGATGAATAAGCATTTGGAAGAAAGAATTGAGGCTCTTGAAATGTGGATATATAGAAGAATGGGGCGTATCTCATGGAAAGAGATGAAAACAAATAAGAAGGTCCTAGAAAATCTAGGTATGAAAAGAGAACTAATGAGGGAGATCAAAGTTCGGCAGCTAAAATACTTTGACCACATAAAAAGGCATAACACCTTGCAGAAGACCATAACAGAAGGGAGAGTTGAAGGCAAACGTGCAAGGGGAAGACAGCGCTATAAGTGGGAAGATAACATCAAGAGATGGACAAGAACGAGTCTATCAGAGTGCACCACCAAGACAAGAGACAGAAGACGTTGGAGATCCATTACAGCCAACCTTCGTTGTGGAGATGGCAACTGATGATGATGAATTACGAAGCAGTTTCTGGACCAGATTATGTTCCGAGGATATAGCGGGCATAACAAGTTAGATCCAAATCAAACACGCATGTACTTTACTTCAGGGGCGTACTTTAAGTATTTGGCATCCTTCCTTCTGGCGCCTCCCATAAAACACAAATATATTATGCTTGCAAGTAGATTTATAAACAATAGAGTTCTGTTATAATAATGTCCTATTTGCACCCCCTTCCTGGCTGTTATCCGAGGCGGAACACCCCCCTCCCCCGCACTGCGCCACTTCTTTACTTTATTTCTGCACAGATTGCCACTCTTATGTCATTGGGGATTTTCCTTTTCAACTCGGTTTTATCCTTGTGGCAAAATCATTCATTATCTTTCAGCTTTCCATGAAAAAGAGGCCATCAGCACGTACCCTCCATCCTTTCAAATCGTCTGCCATGCGTTCACAATCTTTCCATGTCTTCTTAATCTCTTTCAATTCTGTCCCCAGCGCTTTTCTCCGTGTTTTCTTTTTCGGTTTATAACACATACAACTCCATAATTCTCAACTAACGTAACTCGCTCATCTCTAACCTTCCTAAATCGTTTTATCCGTATCATCACCACCATTTTCATCACAACATTATTATATGTCAGAAGTGTCGATATAAAAGTATTAAACGTTATCAGGTAAAGCTCTCGTGAAAAATAGCAGGAAAATATCTGCACTTGCTAGACTGCCAAGTCGTACATTCCCCCCACCCTTAACAAGACAAAACATTAATGGCTCATTGGCAAACACAAGTAGGCCCTACTGCACAACCCAAAACTTCGCTCATCTTGAGGTGAATGTCCCTGACGTTGCAGGGAGATCTCACACATGCTCCCACTTGGTGTTTCATTCATTGTACGACTATTTTTATCAATTTTGACAGCGTTTACAATCGTCTTTGGCTTTGAAAGACCGTTTCCTGTGCCTTCTTTGCTCAACTTTCACATTCGGAACTTCTCAGATATGAAAGAAAAAAAGTTCATTGGCCGAATACTCTTGCTTAAGCAGCAGCAGCTGCTACTTTAGAATCGGACGCCCCTGAACATGTATAATCAAATATTATAACCCAAAAAATTCAGTTGTTTACTAAATATGTAAAATTATATCACCGTACTCGCGCTGGTAAGTGCAATTAAGGGATAAAGTAATGTATTTTAAAACAAATATGAATTAAATACAAATTATACAACTAATAAAGCCTTTATTTTATTAAAGTGCATTTACCGGATGTATTATGCTATGATGTCATCCCGCGGGAAATACGATTTCGCGCCAAACCCGCGCTTGCTTTGTTACCCACACGGCATCTGTGTCAAACCATTGATGTCACGAGAACCGAGATTGGGTACGAGATAATCCGTTCTGATTTCTATTATTGTGCAATCCATCGGATGCTACATTTGTGATCGGAACATATTTTATCTGCTTTAAAAGGTGTTCAAAGTAGTATTGACCCATCACTAGTTATATATATGGAATATTCGGCATTTTAACCCAATCGATGACAACGGAAGTGGCTAACATCTGACGCCGAGAGGCAGCTGCTGGCACTGCTGTGGGAAAAAGTCACAGTTCGGAAATTTATTGTTGTAGTCGACATCGCTATGCCTAGAAAGCAAACTCTGGTAGCCAGGCGTGATCTTCCAATATTCATCAAACAGGAGACTACTGAAAATGAACATAATTCTCATCAGTTTCTGAGCTTAGCGAGTGTTTATCCACGTCAACAAAGTCAGAGCACGTCAACAAAGACTGCAGACTTTTCCGCTTACGTAAATACAGACGTGAAGTTTGAGTTTGGACAAACAACCCCTCTGGACCCTAGTTTTTCGGAATTTCAGCTAGTACAAGAGTTCGAGAAGCCCCAGGTAACATCTCCTTTACAATTATAGCTATAATTTTAGTTTTTCTGGCTTTCTTCGAATGAATGAGGAAGCCCCGCCCACTTTTTATATTAACACCCAAACTTGCCGGTGCACTGTTGTACTGGTGCACACTGTTCATGGATGCGAAATTCATGTTTGCAGGTTGCCCTGACCCGGAATGTCAAGTCGAATCAGCAAATTTGTTGTCTGTTTAAAATAGCATGTTATCTTAACTCGTTTATTAACAGCTCAAAAATAGCATAACAACACGACGACTCATATTTTGATAGGCCTACCTCTTTTCACCTGGCGGGTTATTTTCATTTACTTTTGATGCACAGTTGGGTCGAAATAAGAGTGCTTTGACTTTCTCACTTTTCACTGTACCGTTTTACCAATTATGTGAATTAAGTGTGAGGCAATAATGTGATATCTATAGGCCTAACCACTTCTTATCTTATCAGACTATTTATAGGCTAAACAATGAAAAGGGGTGATGTAATAGGCCTACTGATAAATGGTATCAGATTTATAAATGAGCAGTCAGATTTATAAATGATCAATGAACAGACTATTTTGTTTATCAGAACTTCAATATTTATCATCCCTAACCCTATGTTCTCCTAAGTGTCGGACATCAAAGCAACATTTGATCTAGTTTAGTAAGACTGTTGTTGAAATTCCACTATCTTATGCTTATTACTGGACATTACTATATAAGCACTGCAGACCAAAATAAGAATAACATCTGTACAAGTTTTTTCTTCTTTAATATTAATGATGAAAAATACTCCATTCAACCTGATGGGTTATCATTAGGATATACAGTAGAACTCCATTTATCCGAACCCCATGGGACCGAGCATCGTTCGGATAATCAAATGTTCGGATAATTGGATTACATAATGTATCGAGTACATGTACACATATTTCTAACAATAATTAACCATCACAAGGAAAATACACTATAAAACATATTTACTTGTACTGTAATAATAATACCCACACTGTATTAGATCACTGTATCACCAAAATCTTTTATTACACTGCAGTGCATGTACTACTTGTATTAATTATTTTTGTTAAGAAAGAGAAATGTTTTCAAAATAACATTACAAACGATTCAAAACCAGGCGCAACTTACGTATATATGTACTTGCACAGATGTAGCCCACTATTTAAAATAATGAGGAATCCTCTTTTGCACCAAACTGGATAGTCTCCTTTTGGCTGCTAAGTCCCGCATTCTCTTCAACAGCAGAAGCTGTGTAGGACAGCTGTCATCTTCTTGCTCGTACCAAGCCATCGCTGTTTCTAGTGCTATAAAGGCCTCTTCAGGACTTGGTCGACGTTTTGGTTTTTTCTTCATAATCTACAAGTACATCATGTACTTCTGAGGAGTCTTCATCATCGGTCACTACATGTATTTGGTTTTCTTCTTGTACATCTTTTTAAGCTTTGCTATAACACAATGATCCATTGGTTGAATCAGTGCTGTTACATTGGGAGGCAGAAAAATTACTTTAAAATTTGCATCAACTGCATTCAATGTATCCGTCTCTGGATGAGATGGTGCATTGTCCAGTAGAAGAATTACTTTTCCAGTTTTCTTTTCTTGTTCTCTCAACCTCTTCACATTTGGGATGAACTGATTTGTATACCAATCAAGAAATATTTCACTATTCATCCAAGCACTCTTCTGTGCTTTGTAACACAATGGGAGACATGTCACATTCTTTAAACAACGTGGTTTTTTGGCTTTGCCGATCATTAGCACCCGGTAAACGATGACTTCCACTGGCATTCGCGGCTACCAAAATTGTTACTCTCTCTTTGCACTTTTTAAACCCAGGGGCAGCTGCTTCGCGCTGAGATGCAAGTGATTTTTGAGGCAATGATTTCCAGTATAAGCCAGTCTCATCGGCATTATACACATCATCGAGTGAATAACCTTCTTCTTCCAAAAAAGCCAAGAATGTTTCTTTAAAATTTTTAGCGGCAGTTGCATCGCGAGATAAAGATTCCCCTTGAATCTCCAATTCTCGTATGCCATGACGAGATTTAAAATTTCTTAACCATCTCTGGCTAGCCTTAAAGTCAGGAGGACCGTCAAGTTGATTGTTGAACTGAAGTGCCTTTTCACACAACAGAGAACCAGAGATAGGTTCCCCTTTGCTTCTTCTTTGCACAAACCATATATACAAAGCCTCTTCCATTTTCACATCTTTCGCATTTCTCATGGTTTTATGTTTCTTCGACCCATTTTCACTATCAAATTTCGATGCAAAACTCATAATTTTATCCTTGTTACTTTTGATGTCAGAGACGGTAGCTTTCCCAACATTGAAAATCCTCGCAAGTGAAGACACAGTTTCACCTTGTCCTAGTCTCTTGATAATTTCTGTTTTCGTTTCAATTGACAAAACATTGCGGTTCCTTTTATATGCTTTAGGCCTACTGGAAGATGCCATATCGCACAGAGAAATACTTGTACACCAAAATTATTCTGCTGTAGTAGCAGACCCAATTATTTTAAGTTGAACTGTCTGTTTAGCCAGTGTTCTACCTAGAACGCACACGTACACTGGATTGGTAAACCAGATATTAACTGACTTTATGATCTAACTGACTTCCTGTACGTAAGCGACCGACCATTAGCCATCCCATTCTCTACAAATTGTTCGCACACATTTGAAGTTTGCCGCATCAAAAGATTCAGAATTTTAGTCTAAAGTGACTGTGGCATCTGATTTTTTTTTTTCTGGAAAAAGTGTTCGGATAATTGGATGTTCGGATAATTGGGGTTCGGATAAATGGAGTTCTACTGTATATTGTTTTCAATTCCAAATAATATGAGCAGCTGCCGATGTGGGAAAGTGGCATCACACTTGTCAAATCATTGTAAATATGGCAAATCACAATTACCAATTATGCTTGTATGTTAAAAAAACCAAACAAACAAAAATGAGATAAAACCGAACAAAATCAAGCAGAAACTCCAAACAAGAACATTATTAAGCGGGATGGGTGTAAAGGCCTGGAGGTTCCAGTTATATAACTGACTTTAACAGATATTTAATTGACTTTCACATGTTAAAATTCGTATGTATTGTAAGAACAGCATCAGACCTTCACATACCCAATTACTATGTACAAGTAAACAGTTGGACAGACTTATGTCCATGTAAGGAAAACAAGCTAGAGAATATGTTCTCTGAGAATTCCAGGTGCATCAAAGACGCAGATTGATAAGGCTTTCACCAACTCCTTTGAGGAAAATAACTATGGTGATGAGAAAAGCCTGAGATAGACTGTCATCTTGAGAGGAAAAGATGTGGTTATCTGAAAGTCAGTGACAAGGAACACAACTAAATTAAAAACCTAATTCACTTCTTCAGGAAAAAAAAAAGTTGTATAATTGACTCCATGTCCTGAAATAGTGCTTGGCAAAACAAAAAGGAACCTTGATGGAGTAGCAGCCATCACGATAAGAGGGAAGTGAGAGAATTTGGTAATGGTTAGAAAATTAAACTGAAGAAGACAAAGAAAGATACAATAGTAAACTGACCACATGGCATGATAAATCATTAAGAACACCGCTGATTGAAGAACTGAAGACACCAGAGAGTAAAGGAAATGGAGAGACATGATCAAAGATACCAGTCGAAACAGCACTCAGTGAAGGAATAAACTGTTTCCAAATACTGTTACAGCAATATACAGCCTCTGACATTATAGACCTAGAAAGAAGAAATCTACCACCAGACCTCTCAACAATCACAAACACTCTTTACAGCACCACTCAACAGCTACAGATCACATGCTAATTCTTCAACTTGGCACTGACCGCAAAAGAGCAATGAGCTCAGCAGCCCTAGTTAAACAACATGTAGCCTCTGACAGCAAAAGCCTATCTTCTGGCCCTCTTGTGGCAGGACTGTTTTAATTACAGGAGAATGAATCTCTGGCACCCTAAAACCACAATGCTCCAGGTATATGAAGCTTGTATACCTTGGATGATATTCCATCTAGGATAACTTTGATTTTAAATGGCTTACAGCCTTGTAGATAAGCAAAGGCTTAGGAAACTATCAGTGGTACCTATACCTTGTAGCGGCATGGCAGCTTGTGTACCCTGACAATCCCCAGAGCTATGCTAGTGGGAGTTTTACTCCTGGTAGGTTCAACCAAGCTGGACTGGTCTGCGTGGGTAGGGGTCAAACAAAAGCTGGTACCCTGGTCCTCCAGGTTGGGGGTTTTAGCACAGGGCCGACACACATGTCTATTTTAAAAAATCGCACATGTTACGGAAACGGCAACAAATGGAAAAACTTTGATGCGGGGCAGACATCCGGAGTCTCAGGCTCGTATGACCGACAGTGGTGAAAGCCGAAAGGAAGCCATTGGCATGAAAACGGATGCCCTGACCGCAAAACACGAAACCAGAATTGGTTTTTGAAACGTCAGAACTATGAATGAGGCAGGAAAGCTGAGACAAATCACAAATTACATATCCTGGGAATAAGCGAGAGCAGATGGACAGGGACGGGAAGAATAAAAACAGCTACAGGGGAAACAGTACTTTTCCTCTGGTAGAGAGGATGCTCAGCACAACGAAGGTGTAGCCATTATCCTGAAGAAAGGAATGGAAAGGTCTTTACTGGAATGGAAACCCATCAACAACAGACTGATAAGAACAAGACTGAGAGGGAAATTCACCAACACTACAATTATACAATGCTATTCGCCAACAAATGACAGCGATGAGGAGATCAAGGACGAGTTCTATCAACAGGTACAAAAGGAAATGGAAACTGCACCCAGGTACGATCTTATTATAGTAATGGGAGACCTAAATGTTAAAGTTGGAACACACAATAATTATAACAAAAGAGTAATGGGGAAATGCGGCAGTGGAACAGTGAATGAGAATGGGGACAAATTAATAAGCTTCTGCAAGATGTGGGAAGTGATCATCACCTAGTAGTAGCAAGACTGAAGGTGAAACTCAGAGCTGCTGGACCAGTTGCAGTCAAACAGAAAAGATATAACATCACGAAACTTAACTCTTAGTATACGAGCTAATTTCATGACTACCATTACAGATTTTGCAATAAATAATTTATTTATAAAGATAACATAAAGTGTTATATATCAAAATGTGAAGAAATGAAACCCCTATATCATGCACGTAACTAAATTGTTCAGTGGTTTTAAACATGCATTCACCTATACATTTTCGCTATTGACGGGGATCGATCATCGGCCTTTCTAAGAGGCCGCTCGTATACTAAGAGTTAAGGACCCCCTCACCAGAAAAGCTTTCATGGTCGACGTACACCGATGATGTCGACCAGGAATTCAACACCATCTCAACAATATACAAGGAAAGCAGCAAGTCATGCTGAACAAAGCACAGTTTATAAAATAACTAAAACTATCAGTGGAAAACGAGGTGCAAACAACATAACGTTAGTAAGAGACAAGCAAGGAAATCTCATCACCACAGCACAGGGGCAGGAAACAAGATGGGCAGAGCACTTCAGAAAAACACTGAATAAGGAACCACCAGAGACTCAGCTGAATGTTCCTGAGGCTGAAAGTGACTTAGACGTAAATACAGACATTCCACATAAAGAAGAAATCATCACAGCTATCGAAGGGTTAAAAAATGGAAAAGCGCCTGGTCACGACAATCTAAACGAGTTATTCAAGGCAGACCCTGAACTAGCAGCAGAACTATTAGAACCACTATTTGCACAAGTCTAGGAAACTGAGACAACACCAACAGAGTGGAGTAAAAGAATAAATGTCAAATTGCCCAAGAAGGGCCTTGCAGACTGCAACAACTGGAGAGGAATTACTCTCCTCTCAGTTCCCAGCAAAATACTAGGCAGGATAATCATCCAGAGAATTTCAAAAGCAGTTGACCATAAACTAAGGAAAGAACAAGGGGGTTTTAGAAAGAACAGAAGATGTGCAGATCATATATTCACCCTCAGGAACATTATAGAGCAGTGCTCAGAATGGCAGAGACAGTTATACATTAACTTTGTTGATTTTGAAAGGCTTTCGACATCATACACAGGGACAGCCTATGGAAAATACTGAGGGCTTATGGAATTCCCAGCTGCATTGTTTCTATCATAAAAAGCCTTTATTCTATCTTTACATGCAGTGTTGGATTGAGTAATGTAACTTTCGAAGTGAAAACAGGAGTACGACAGGGATGCCCCTTATCAACAACATTATTTTTGACAGCCATAGATTGGGTGATGCGCCAGACAACAGAGGGCAGTGCAAGAGGAATTAGATGGACAACGTTTTCTACACTGGAAGACACGGAATATGCAGATGACATTGCACTTCTCGCGCATTCACATCAACACATCCAAGAAACAACCGATAGACTGAATAAGTATGGCCAGCAGGTTGGCCTGAACATCAATCTGAAGAAGACAGAGGTCGTGACACTAAATGTGGGCAATCCTGAGCCAATAACAGTAAGGAACCAGAAGTTAGAACAGACAGACACATTTACTTACCTAGGATGCATAGTAACACCTGACGGCGGAACAAGCAAGGACATTAATAACAGAAGAGTAAAGCGAGAACAGCCTTTGCTAGTCTCAACAACATTTGGAAGTCTTCCCAGTACAGCACAAACACCAAATTAAGACTGTATGAGAACTGTGTACTTTCTGTGCTTCTCTATGGTGCGGAATGCTGGAGAGTAACAGAAGGAAGTGTCGAAACTGTCCTCCTTCCACACAATCTGCCTAAGGAAAATTCTCAGAATCTTTTGGCCAAACACCATCAGCAACCAAGAACTACTTATTTGGAGTAATCAGGAGGACATACACACCATCATAGCTGGCAGACGCTGGAGTTGGGTTGGCCACGTCCTCAGAAGGGACCTTGATACCATCACAAGAACAGCTATGCTATGGACCCCCGAGGGAAAGCAAAAGAGAGGCCGACCAAAAACAACTTGGCGGAGAACTGTGGAAGCCAAGATGCAAAGAATGAACCAGAGTTGGGGCACTGTACGAAGGATGGCCACCGACCGAGCAAAGTGGAATCAATTGGTTGCTGCCCTACAAGACGCCACCAGGCGTGATGGCCACTGACTGCGTTGGCGGTTATGGATCAAAGAAGAAGAAGGAAACTAACCTGAATAAAAATACCTGTTGAAATCGGATGTGCCACACCAAAAAAAGGCGCAGGCATGACAATCAACTTTGTAAACTATAGCTTCTGAGCTTGTTCTTTTGCAGCCAATACCAAGTTGAAGACTCCTTGGTATTATCTACACTGTAGATCTAGGCTTCTCTGCCATTCCGAAACATCTTGAGTTGAAGTCATGAGCTCCACTTTCTCCAGCTTGGTTGGCATTTAAAGGTTCGTCACATCTGGTCCCAAGATAGGAGTAAGAAGTGCATGACGTCCTCCTGCATGCAGCCGACCAGGTAAAAAACCAGAGTTAACATCTGGGGCTCAAGTGATGCCTCCAAGCTTAGTGTGCCTTGCTGGGTTCTCAACATGTTTCACCACAGGAGGAATCCCAGGAAGTGTGAATGATTTGAATGAGAGTGTAATTAGCCTCACAGACAGGTTTGCTTCCACATTTGAATACTGTAGGCCCTATGAACATCAAACGTAAAGCTAGTAGAGATGGCCGTATGAGAGGATGCATCTGTCGTGTTTACAACCAGCGAGCTACAGGAACAGTTAGCATTCACACTCTTCGACATATGCTGATGGAGACTGAGCACCTGTGGGTTTGCCCGGAGTACAGTGATGTCAGTTCTGTATAACAATAACAGGCCCTATGAAAGTCAACACATAAAGGTGACTGGCATTCCACTAACTACTATTATCATCAAAATAGTGGGTGTTCTCTCTAAAACCGATTTGTCTTGCCTAAAACCTGCTGTAATCTCAGTTCCCAGTCAGCATGTACTTTTAGCCTTTCTAGAGTGATTTTGGTGAAGGTCACAGTTGCATTCATCACCATCATTAGGATCTACCGGTGGGTGTAACTGTTCCTTCTTCTTTGATCCTTAGCCGCCGACTAAACCGTCATTGGCTATCACACCTGGTGGGATCTTGTAACTGCTTCCACTTTGTTCGGTCGGCTCTGGTTAATTCTTTGCCTCTAGTTCTCTGCCAGGTTGTTTTTGATCAGCCTTTCTTTCACTTTCCTTCAGGGGTCCATAGCATAGCTGTTCTTGTGATGGTATCAAGGTCTCTTCTGAGGACGTGGCCAACCCAACATCTGCCAGCTATGATGATGTGCATGTCCTCTTGGTTACTGGGAGTAAGCAGTTCTTGGTTGGTGATGGTATTTGGCCAAAACGGAAAATTCTCACATTCTCCTAATCTATTTGGCCGAATTTTGGGTGTACCTGTGGCCTTGATAAAATGACTGCTGAACATCTGCTTCAGATAAGCCCAACATATGAGGCGCAGATAAAGCACATATGGCCGTCACCAGTACCATTCCTGAAAAAATTGTATGGAGATACAAATAACCTGAAGCCGACTACTGCTTTCATTGTACATATTCAAGTAGACATCTGAGAGTTCAAGAAGAAGCACTATCATGATGTGTCTTTCCAGTTCTTGTATTACCCTGGCTCTCTTCATATTTTTTTTTTTTTTTAGGCAAAGTAATTAGTATACCGTCCTTATTCCTTTCACACTTCTCTAACATAGAGAATCACAGAAATATGTTGTGCAGGTATCATTTTGCAATACATTTAGGCGAGACATTAGCAAATACTGGACATTGATGCAAAAAACACAAATTTGCGAAAGACACCTTGCTTACCAAAGTATGCCGCTAAATCTCTGATGCATACCACGATGAAGTAAACAGAGCCTTCAAACTGAATTCACGATATATTAGGATAATTTCATTGATATATTTTTCTACGATTGTGTATGCTAGAACAATCATGATTATGAGCAAACAACCAAACTCTTTCAAGGTCATGTGTTTATGCAGAATTAAATGAATCTTTAGGCCAAATGCCATTACCAATGCCATGATTTTTGAGAAGCCAGTTTATGGTGATAGTAAAATCACAAACATGTTGGGAAGAATGTACTTGAAAGAAAAATTAAATAAACCAGAAATAGCACATTCATTACTTCCCTCAGAGATATGAACACATGGAACACAGAATCAATTAGTATGAAGCTTGATTGGTCACCATAGGTAGTCCTAATAATTAAACTGCAGGAATTGATGGTATAACAGCTTGAAAAATAAGGGCATTTAAACATACAGTGAATAAAATTATCACATTTATTTGATAAAGCATGGATAGAAAATTAGTAAGCTATTGTTCCCCCTTCTTCTTTTATTTAAAATTACCTCCTTCAGTCCCATATTTCTTCTTCCTCGTTCGTCCTGAAAAGGACGTTGGTTGCGTTGTGTCTGTTTACACCGGAGCTGCGATATCTGCGCCTTTTGGCCGACACATCCAACTTCAGCACGGCATTTTTTTGGGACCGGGTTTGCCTTCCCTCTTCGATCCCATATATAATTACATAGGTTTCAATTATGATATATAGTATCTATTATTGCAGACAGCGTGTTCATTTTATTGTGGTTTTTTTTTATCTTGGCTGTATTCAAGAATGCATTAGGTACACTTAGTAATTGTGTCATATTTCTTATTTTTGTATATTAACCTACTGCTTAAATCAAAGTTGATTTGGCAGGATATTTTATGTGGGCAATGCTTTTGTGGACATTCTAAAACAATAGAAAACCAGCACATATCCAAGGCTCCTTGTTGACCAAGAGGAAGCTTTGGACTGAACAAAGCCTTACGGAAACACTCTATGTAAGTTGCTGGAAGAATATGGGATTAACAGACAGCTTCCCATTGGTTTCTGAGATGAATAAAGAATTGACTACTCCCTTGGGCATGTCATGAAAAGCTACTAATATGGGGTTGACCTCATCATGTAAAACAAATTACTGCAGAAACCACAGCTGAAGGAACACGCTATAAGAACAAAGGCCAGCCGTTCTTCTTTTTTTGTTCTTCGTACACTCTCAGATGTCCACTGGAATGTTTCAAAGAAAGTAGTAGTCAGTTTGAGGCTATTTGAATCTCCGTAGAGCTTTTCCACGAATGGTGCTGATGTTGGTAATATGGGCTTTCTCTGTTCCGCATATGTTGGGCAATTTTGAAGCAGTAGTTCCCTGGCGGTTCAAGATGGAACATCTAGAGTAAGATGAGTATGTGCACCTTCTCCACTACTTTTCATTTTGTGTCTAGATAACATATCAACGGGGCAGACAACTAATAGTACAGTCAAAATGAACCATGATGTATAAATGAACTGCTCTTTGTTGAAGACTGGTATAAATGTCTGACAAACAGCACATAGCTACATAAATGTATAAATATTAAAAACAAATGCGATGCTGGGTTCTCAGCATGTTTCACCACAAGGGGGATAGTTGGGCCACTCAGGTGTGGTTACTCGATCCCTGAGGCATTGGTTAGGCACCTCGTACGTTGCCTGCTTCCACACTGCACCACAATGAAATGCGTCAGGGTCTAACCCTGGAATTCACCCAAGAGGAGCGCGAATTCCTTGGCATCCCTTATATTGCTATAGAAACCAAAACTGCAAGAGCATGTGAATGATTGTTGCAGGCTTCCAGCAAGGGGACCAGCTGCAATGGTGACTCCATTCTTCATAGGGAACAAGAAAAGATGGTGATGATGATATATCTCATATGAATGGCCTAGCTCAATCAATTAACTTTGTTAAATATTTGACCTCTTGCCAGGTCAAGCGACGGTTGGAGCTGGACCATGAGGTCACAACAGAAGGCTTCAAGACACCAAAACCGTGCAAACGAAGAAAGAGTCTGGCAGATTCTCCCAGAGGTATAGTATGGATACATGCAATATATTACTGTTACTAAATTTGATTTTATTGTCATGAATTTATTACGCTATATATCCTAATAATAACCTATCAAAGGTTGAACAGGATACTTTTTTTTTTTTTTTTTTTAAATGTTAGTGTGATCACAAAAGCACGAAACTGTTAATGAGTGATGTAAACAATGAAGGTACCTCAGTATTTGATTACTAAACCCATCAGTTGTTGCTACATAGCACAAGTTAAAACCGCTGAAAGCTGTTTGGTGATGCTACATCTGTTTAAAAATATGTTCTCAAATTGTCTTGCATCTGGTTTTCAACAGGTCAGAGGTCACCCATTGAAAAAACAAGATATGACACCTCATTAGGTTTACTAACCAAGAAGTTTGTTGGTCTGTTGCGTAGTTCGCCAGATGGGGTATGTCTTCGTTTCCGGATGATTTTAAATTTGTTTTTAAATTTATATCTGAGTCACAAAAATTCACTGAGTAATATTTGCTTTCATGCTCAGATATATATTTCTCATTCATTTACCATTTTTTTTACATAGAAATATGAAGTGTTATCACAAATTTTGGAATGGTAGTTATGGATGAGTTTTTTAGCAGCGTTTTAAAATGTTTTAAGAACAGTAAGGTATTACAAGTTAACGGTTGTCCCATAGTAGATATTGCTGTAGGGGAGTTAAGTGTTAAAGACATGCACCTAGCTTTATGATGTGGGGTGACCAGATTCCTCCTTGCTGCCTTTGCCTTCCCTAACTTAAGAGCAGAGTCATATACCCATTATTACATCTGGGTAATACTTGGAGAATTCACTTGAGCCCAGGCGTGGTTCTTTGGCTTTGACCTGGTTGACTGCATGCAGGAGGATCTCACTATGGACCCAGTGATAGGCAGGGGGAGATAAGTGGGTCTGTGCAGGACGTGACAATTTCTTGGGAGAGCCCAGAACCAGAGCACAGTATTTTAGCTCTGCATAGTTGGAGAGCCACCTTGGATGGTGGGAAATGCACAGTATGCCATGCACTTATTACTCTTAGCTCAGAACCAGGTGTGACGATCCTTTAAATGCACACCAAGCTGGAGAAACTAGAGCTCATGATTTTAACTCAGCACGTTTTGGAATTGCAGACAAGCCACAGGAAAAGCCTAGATCTACAGTGTAGATAATAGTCTTCAACTTGGTACTGGCTGCAAAAGAGCAAGAAGCTCAGCAGCCCTAGTTAAACAACAACAACAACTGGGTAGGGTGGAGTATGACCTGGTTTCAAATGTGGTTCCTTTGCCTTTAGAAGCTAATGCTCTAACCACTCTGCTCAAGAGCAGTTACTAAATATTTGTTATTTGTAACCTATTTGATAGCACAGAAGCTGATTTAGGACACTTTTGACAAGGTTTGTTTTAGCTCAAACATCCAAGCCCACATAAGTTTTATTGTGTTGTGGGATTTTAGCTAGCTACTGTTCTGACTGCATATCTAATTTTGCATTATATGTTTGTGTAAGGCCCAGTTTAATGAGAATATGGATTCATATGATGGGTTAACTGCCATCAATGGTACCTATACCTTGTAGCGGTATGGCAGCTTGTGTACCCTGACAATCCCCAGAGCTATGCCAGTGGGAGATTTACTCCTGGTAGGTTCAACCAAGCTGGACTGGTCTGCGTGGGTAGGGGTCAAACAATAGCTGGTACCCTGGTCCTCCAGGATGGGGGTTTTAGCACAGGGCTGACACCCCTGTCTATGTAAAAAATTGCACATGTAACGGAAACGGCAACAGATGAAAAAACTTTGATGCGGGACGGACATCCGGAGTCTCGGGCTCGTATGACTGACAGTGGTGAAAGCTGAAAGGAAGCCACTGGCATGAAAACGGATGCCCTGACTGCAAAACACGAAACCAGAATTGGTTTTTGGAACGTCAGAACTATGAACGAGGCAGGAAAGCTGAGACAAATCACAGCAGAGATGAGGAACTACAAATTACATATCCTGGGAATAAGCCAGAGCAGATGGTCAGGGATGGGGAGAATAAAAACAGCTACAGGGGAAACAGTACTTTATTCTGGTAGAGAGGATGGTCAGCACAATGAAGGTGTAGCCATTATCCTGAAGAAAGGAATGGAAAGGTCTTTACTGGAATGGAAACCCATAAACAACAGACTGATAAGAGCAAGACTGAGAGGGAGATTCACCAACACCACAATTATACAATGCTATTCACCAACAAACGACAGCGATGAAGAGATCAAGGACGAGTTCTATCAACAGGTACAAAATGAAATAGAAACTGCACCTAGCTACGATCTTATTATAGAAATGGGAGACCTAAATGTGAAAGTTGGAACACACAATAATTATAACAAAAGAGTAATGGGGAAATGCAGCAGTGGAACAGGAGATGAGAATGAGGACAAATTAATAAGCTTCTGCAGTATTAACAACCTGGTCATTGGAGGAACACTTTTTCCACACAAAGAAGTGCACAAGTTAACATGGGAATCACCAAACGGACGAGACAGAAACCAGATAGATCACATAATGATCAATGGCAGATGGAGACATGCACTACAAGACGTGAAAGTAAGAAGAGGCGCAGATGTGGGAAGTGATCATCACCTAGTAGTAGCAAGACTGAAGGCGAAACTCAGAGCTGCTCGACCAGTTGCAGTCAAACAGAAAAGATATAACATCACGAAACTTAAGGACCCCCTCACCAGAAAAGCTTTCGTGGTCGACGTAAAGAGACGATATCAGATTACCAAAAGCCAGGAAAGAACAGAGACCGATGATGTCGACCAGAAATTCAACACCATCTCAACAATATACAAGGAAAGCAGCAAGTCATGCTTGGGATTCCAGGAAAGAAAGAGCCAAGACTGGATAACACCAGAAACGCTAAACACCATAGCGAAGAGAAAGGAAATGAAAAGAAAGAAAACAGAAGCTAAGTCTCCTAGGTTAAAGGCAATATATAGTGAACAGTACAGTCAGCTGGAAAAGGAAGTAAAACATCAAACCCGTGCTAACAAAAGGACATTTCTGGATGACCTTGCAAGACAAGCAGAAGAGGCAGCACTGAGAAATGAACAAAGCACAATTTATAAAATAACTAAAACTATCAGTGGAAAACGAGGTGCAAACATCATAACGTTAGTAAGAGACAAGCAAGGAAATCTCATCACCACAGCACAGGGGCAGGAAACAAGATGGGCAGAGCACTTCAGAGAAACACTGAATAAGGAACCACCAGAAACTCAGCTGAATGTTCCTGAGGCTGAGAGTGACTTAGACGTAAATACAGACATACACGAAAAGAAGAAATCATCACAGCTATCAAAGGGTTGATAAATGGAAAAGCGCCCTGTCACGACAAACTAAATGCTGAGTTATTCAAGGCAGACCCTGAACTAGCAGCAGAACTATTAGAACCACTATTTGCACAAGTCTGGGAAACTGAGACAACACCAACAGAGTGGGGTAAAGGAATAATTGTCAAATTGCCCAAGAAGGGCGACCTTGCAGACTGCAACAACTGGAGAGGAATTACTCTCCTCTCAGTTCCTAGCAAAATACTAGGCAGGATAATCATCCAGAGAATTTCAAAAGCAGTTGACCAGAAACTGAGGAAAGAACAAACAGGCTTTAGAAAGAACAGAAGATGTGCAGATCATATATTCATCCTCAGGAACATTATAGAGCAGTGCTCAGAATGGCAGAGACAGCTGTACATTAACTTTGTTGATTTTGAAAAGGCTTTCGACATCATACACAGGGAAAGCCTATGGAAAATACTGAGGGCTTATGGAATTCCCAGCCGCATTGTTTCCATCTATATTCTAACTTTACGTGCAGTGTCGGATTGAGTAATGTAACTTTTGAAGTGAAAACAGAAGTATGACAGGGATGCCCCTTATCAACAACATTATTTTTGACAGCCATAGATTGGGTGTTGTGCCAGACAACAGAGGGCAGTCCAAGAGGAATTAGATGGACAACATTTTCTACACTGGAAGACCTGGAATATGCAGATGACATTGCACTACTCGCGCATTCACATCAACACATTCAAGACTAAACCGATAGACTGAATAAGTATGGCCAGCAGGTTGGCCTGAACATCAATCTGAAGAAGACAGAGGTCATGACACTAAATGTGGGCAATCCTGAGCCAATAACAGTAAGGAACCAGAAGTTAGAACAGACAGACACATTTACTT
Source organism: Oreohelix idahoensis (assembly GCA_024509875.1). Lineage (NCBI taxonomy): Eukaryota > Metazoa > Mollusca > Gastropoda > Stylommatophora > Oreohelicidae > Oreohelix > Oreohelix idahoensis. The sequence goes on along the minus strand of JAMPIV010016630.1, from coordinate 177,309 downwards.
ACCTAGGATGCATAGTAACACCTAACGGTGGAACAAGCAAGGACATTAACAACAGAATGAATAAAGCGAGAACAGCCTTTGCTATTCTCAAAAACATTTGGAAGTCTTCCCAGTACAGCACAAACACCATATTAAGACTGTATGAGAGCTGCGTACTTTCTGTGCTTCTCTATGGTGCGGAATGTTGGAGAATAACAGAGAAGGAAATGTCGAAACTGTCCTCCTTCCACACAATCTGCTTAAGGAAAATTCTCCGAATCTTTTGGCCAAACACCATCAGCAACCAAGAACTACTTATTCGGAGTAACCAGGAGGACATGCACGCCATCATATCTGGCAGACGCTGGAGTTGGGTTGGCCACGTCCTCAGAAGGGACCCTGATACCATCACAAAAACAGCTATGCTATGGACTCCCGAGGGAAAGCGAAAGAGAGGCTGACCAAAAACAACTTGGCGGAGAACTGTGGACGCCGAGATGCAAAGAATGAACCAGAGTTGGGGCACTGTACGAAGGATGGCCGCCGACCAAGCAAGGTGGAATCAATTTGTTGCTGCCCTACAGGACGTCACCAGGCGTGATGGCCACTGACTGCTTTGACGGTTGGCGGTTATGGATCAAAGAAGAGAAGATGGGTTAACAATTCTGGAGATCTTTTGTTGTTGATATGTTTATTAGTGTGTTGATCTTTTGTTGTTGATATGTATATTAGTGAGTTGATCTTTTGTTGTTGATATGTTTATTAGTGTGTTGATCTTTTGTTGTTGATATGTATATTAGTGAGTTGATCTTTTGTTGTTGATATGTTTATTAGTGTGTTGATCTTTTGTTGTTGATATGTATATTAGTGAGTTGATCTTTTGTTGTTGATATGTATATTAGTGAGTTTATATGGCAACCCCAAAGCATTTCTTAAAACATACATATTAATGTTTTGAGTCAGTGGCTCTAATACTATTTATAATGGTTTTTCTTTATAGCTTTATAGTATCAGTTATGTCATGCAGTTTCCGGGGATCTCTGCGGAGACAAAGAAAGAATAGGAATACTACTCCCTCGGGTACGAGGTGACTAATGGGAGGATGTGCATGTGGCTGGCAACTTCCATCATGTAAAACATTGCTTCAGGAACTACTTCTGCATGAGCATGACTTTTGATGAAGGCTTCTTACAGTGAGGCCAACTAAATTGTTGGTTCATTTGAACATAGTTAAACCTGTTGATAGCAAAGCGTCCTTGTTTTAAAATACCAAAGGTAAGAGAGGCAGACGTAGACCTAAAAACACATGCAGAAGATAACTCGACAGAAATGAAAATGATGAGGAAGACATGAAACGTACTTGAGCTGATGACATGTGACAGGAGGACTTGGCATGTGTTTGAAGGCCTATGCCTCTTGGGGAACTAAAGGGTATTGGTTGATTACGGGTCGTCTTAGTTCAGTGGTTGTCTGCGTCCAATTGATTTTTTTAAAAACAAATTATCTGGTTACAGGTTGTTGATTTAAATAAAGCCTCCGAGGTGTTGGAAGTTCAGAAGCGGAGAATATATGACATTACAAATGTTCTAGAGGGGATTAACCTCATACAGAAAAAGTCCAAGAATAACATACAATGGAGGTGAGATAAATTAGTTTTTTTATATACAGTTTGCATTAAAATTAGCATAGTTTAGTGTTGTGCAAAGGTTTATGTAACAGTTATCTTTAATTTAGTTACATTAAGCCAACTTTCTAATATTTGCTAGCAATAGCTTGTTGACGGTCGGGTATCACCAGTGGCACATGATACTCCCTGCCAGACGAGGTGGTTCCTCTGCAACCACCATTAACTCCGGTGTCTTTTATAAGAGATTTGTATTCATTCATGACTGTACGAGGACCAATGAGATGGTTTAGAAGGGAGCAGTCCACCGTCTTTGCACATTTTATGAGAAGTTAGCTAGAATATATTATGGCAACATGAAAGATTGAAGGAAATAGAGGATGTTGTTATTGTTGATCAGAATCGACGCCACTGCACTCCGGGCAAACCCATAGGTGCTCAGTCTCCCTCAGCAGATGTCTAAGGGTACGAATGCTAATTGTTCCTGTTGCATGTTGGTTGCATACACGCCAGATGCATCTCTCATTTGTCCATCCCTGCTGGTCTTACGTTTGAGCAAAATTCCAGCAGTCTTAGCCTTGATGATTCATCGATCGCAGTGTCATTCTCTGATAGGTGATCATTAATTGTCCTCAGTATCTCTCCCTTATCCATATCTAATGCACCTTCTATGGTTGCTCTTAAAGCTAGTCTATCTGCTCTTTTATTGTCACGTACCATGACTAGAACAGTAGATCCACACCAGTTCCTGAAGATTCGAGCCTTCTGTGGAGGTTTTCCATTCATGCTGGAGCCATCCACTTTAGACCTTCCGAAGCGTGGATTGTGAGTCTGACACAATAACTGCTCTTCTTAACTCTTTCAGTCCCAAGCAAATAAGTGGGTTTGGCCCAAGCAAAAATGGCCACCCCAGTGCGTTTTTATTGTTGTTGTTTGGAAATAAATTTTTAAAATGTTCATATGCATAAATAACTTTGTTGTTGTATATGAAACTGAAGGTAATTGGATGTACTTTACTCTTGTGCTACAAGTATAAAAGCTTTCATTGAAAAATGATTAGTTATTCAAGGTAAAATGGAGGATATGCGCTTTAAAAAAATGATTAGTTATTCAAGGTAAAATGGAGGATATGCGCTTAAAAAATCGCTTTAAAAATCTAAAATAAATCTCAAAACAGAAACACGTTCACTCTTAAACATGTGCGGTATTTAAAAGAATGTACTTGCAGTCGGAAATGACTTTGTGGGTAGTTATAATTAGAAACAGTCTCAAACAGAGGCACATATACTAAAGGCTTTTTAAAGTCGATTGGGCCAAGCGCGTCTAACCCCTGAGCCTTTATAAAGTCGATTGGGACTTAACTCTTAGTATACGTGCGGCCTCTTAGAAAGGCCGATGATCGATCCCCTTCAACAGCGAAAATGTATAGGTGAATGCATGTTTAAAACCACTGAACAATTTAGTTACATGCATGATATAGGGGTTTCATTTCTTCACATTTTGATATATAACACTTTATGTTATCTTTATAAATAAATTATTTAGTGCAGATCGATCATCGGCCTTTCTAAAAGGCTGCTCATATACTAAGAGTTAAAGAGTTAATGAAGTCTCAGACAAAAAGAGAATGGCAAATAGAGAAGATGCTGGACAGATTGACGTCATGGCATAGACAGAAGTCGACAACAGAATTGACAGTACTGGAGACAGGAAATAGTTGAGAGACATGAACACTTATAAATTTGTTTACTGTCAATGAAAATTTGAGGATTCATGTACAGATTACAATAATTCTCTTTGGGATGCGTGTTTCATTTATAGAGTTCTGTCTGATTTGTGTCTTTCTGTGTCTTAGCTCCTGTGGATAAAACTTGGTGTGAAATATCACAGTCAGCAGTTGCTTACACTTGCCATCTTTCTAAGTCTCTCTCTTTCATACCTTGGTAAAAACTATTGGTAGGTTTTGTGATTTTACATAACAAAACATTACTACTACTACTACTTTCTCAGATATTATATCTTTCCACGACTTCCTGTCCCAGTGTTGTGATCATTTCTGTTGTTGGCCTCTTTACAGGTCAGACTGTCCATCATCTTCTTCTCTTTTTGTTGTTGCTGTCGTCCTTTATCTCTTTTTCCTTCAATATATTCCAGCTTTCCGTTTCTCATGAAATGCCCAAAGGGATTGTTTTCCTTCTAACTTGAGTAACAGCCTTCTTTTGAGCACTGGTTTCTATCTGGACATTATAATTTTATGCATGGAGGCATATCTGGAGTCATCCTTTATGACCACCAGCTTTACACAATGCTACAATATATGTACGTGGAAGTGAACCTATGTCTGTGAGGCTAATTACATCCTCATTGACTCTTGAAATCATCCACACACTTCCAGGGATTCCCCCTGTGGTGAAACTTGTTGAGAACCCAGCATTGCACACTAAGCTTGGAGAAGTCACTTGAGCCCCAGGCGTAAGTCTTTGACTTGGTTCACTGTATGCAGAAGGATCTCACTATGGACCCAGTGATAGGCAGGGGAAGCTGAGAAGTGGCTTTGTGCAGGACGTGACAATTCCTTGGGAGAGCCCAGAACCAGTCTACAGTATTTTAGCTCTGCAAAGTTGGAAAGCTCCCTTGGATGGCAGGGAATGCACAGTATGCCACACACGTCTTACTCCTAGCTTGGGACCAGTTGTGACGATCCTTTAAAAGCAAGCAAAGCTGGAGAAACTGGAGCTCATGACTTCAACTCAACACATTTTAGAATGGCAGAAAAGCCACAGAAAAAGCCTAGATCTACAGTGTAGATAATACCAAGGAGTCTTCAACTTGGTATTGGCTGCTAAAGAGCGAGAAGCTCAGCAGTCCTAGTGAAACAACAACAACATTATAATTTCTATATTTAGCAGTCCATGGTATCCTCATTTCTATATTAAGCTGTCTATGGTATTCTCAGCATTCTTCTGTAAAACCATTTATCTGATCTTCAACGGTTTTCTCAAAGTAGGAAGAGGTTATTGTTATTTTTGATCAGTATCGACGTCATTGCACTCTGTGCAAACCGATAGGTGCTCTGTCTCCTTTAGCAAATGTTGAAGGGTATGAGTGATAATTGTTCCTGTAGCTCACTGGTTGTATACATGCCGGATGCTTCCTCTCATATGTCCATCGCAACTGGTCTAACATTTGATGCCAAATTCCAGCAATCTTAGCCATGATGATTCATCGATTGCGGTGTCATTCTGTAATAGTTGATCATTATTTACCCTCAGTATCTCTCCCTTATCCATATCCATCATAAGAGAATAATGACAATACGTTATTTCTGTTACGGTAAGAATCATCGCGGGAGCAACAGGGATCATGCTCTGTCGCTGATGCCTTTGGCAAATGTTATGAAGAAACATGGGTGTAGGAGAGAGGAAAAAAGGGAGAGATGAAAAATGACAAATAAATATGAACAAATCATGTTTTCAGAACCATTTCTATATTCTCTTGTCTTTCACATTTTTTTTTGGTTTGTTTTTTCCCCACAGGGGTGCTGCAAACACATTCACTGCTTCAGGAGAGCCCTCTATTCCACAGGTAGCACAGATCAGCACAGCAAGTGTGGACTTACACTCAGGTGAGGACAGTGCAAAGTTTCTTAATAATTTGTTATGCTCCTTTTCAAACAGGTTTCACTGGCCACATATTGTTAAACTTGAGAACTTCTCTCTGGCACATCTCTCTAGAAAAGAGTTTAAAGTCTAGGAGCTCAGTCTATTTCCAATACATAAAAGAGAAGTCTAGGAGCTCAGTCTGTTTCCAATACATAAAAGAGTTAAGTCTAGGAGCTCAGTCTGTTTCCAATACATTATCTCTCTAGAAAACAGTAAAGTCTAGGAGCTTATTCTGTCACCAATACATTATCTCTCTAGAAAACAGTAAAGTCTAGGAGCTCAGTCTGTCACCAATACATTATCTCTCTAGAAAACAGTAAAGTCTAGGAGCTTATTCTGTTTCCAGTACTTTTCACAAACATTTTCTGTTAGTCCCAGTCTAGAATTGTCATTTATGCTCAGTGAATTACACAGCATTATAGCTTATATATATAGATTTTTTTTTTTTTTTCTCATAATTTCAGATATGGCAGAGTTGCGGTCAAAAGAGACTGTCTTGGATAAATTAATAGCAAACACAACAAGACAGTTGAGAAATATGACTGAGGATTCTGAGAATGCCAGATATCCTTTTGTTTAATTATATATATTTTTTTTAAGGTGTGTGAAGTGATTGGAGGTACTGTTAGGAGAAAAATCATAAAATAAAGTGTTGTAATTTCAATTTGGTGATCTTTGTCCTGGGTAGTTCCAGGGTGTCTGTGAGGAGACAAATAAAGAATTGGATTACTAATGCTTCAGGTGTGTCATAGGAGGTGACTTAACTAATGTGTGAGGGTGTACATTGGTCTGGCAGCCTCATTTTAAAAAAAAACTGCTACATAAACCTATGAAAGAAAAACTCTGTGGTGCTGGCAGTGATTGCTCCATTGAGAGCAGAAAGGACTAAACCATGCTGCATATTTATCTCAGAGGCCTTTGGCCCATAAAGAACACTCTGATAGTCGTCCAGACTTCGGGAACATATGTTAGAAATAGAACTTACAGGAAAAACACTATGTTCAGGACACATTTGAATCAGATTATCCTGAATATTCTGAAAATCGCAAGTTTTTTGGGCAATTTTTCAGGGGTGATTTGGCCGACATCTGGAAACAGAAATGAAAAAAATCAGGTTTTCAAAGCACAGCTGACCCTGACAGTTTCAGATAAAAGACTATAGACTAGCTTTTCAATCAATCAATACCCTTTAGCTCCCCAAGGAGCATAAGCCTTCAACAAACACATTCAAAGTCTTCCTGTCCTTGCCATCAGCTCAAGTTCTTTCCATGTTTTCCTCATCAATTTTGCCTCTCTTTCCCTGTGGATTCCAGAACAAGGACTGCCTTGTAATGCTATCAACAGGTATCCTTAGTGTGTGTCCTATCCATCGCCAGCGTCTTCTTTTCAACTCTTGTTCCACTGGTTTTTGTCATCAATTCCACATTTGTGACTCTGTCATACCATTTCAGTCCTTCTATTCTACGCAAGCACCCGTTTATAAAAGTCTGTAGCTTTTTGGTTGTTGTTCTCCATGTCTCAGAACCTATACAATAGGACTGGCTTGACATTTGAGTTGAAGATTCTTATTTTCGTGTTGGACTTGATTTCTCTTGTTCTCCATATGCTTCCCAATGCAATGAAAGCTCCTCTTGCTTTTTGTATTCTTAGTTTGATATCACTGTCTGTCCCTCCAACTTTGTCTATATTAATAATAATAATAATAAATTCTTTAAGCGCCAAACACGGCGCATAAGGCAGAAACCAGTGCTCTCCAGGTTGTTCGTTGTGACGCCACTCCTCTTAGCTCTTGCACATTATTTAGGCCCAACGTTCTTCCTTCTCTTATTATTGTTCTTCTGAGTGTTTCTTTTGGTCTTCCTTTTTTCCGCTTACCCTCAGGAACCCAAGTGAGCGCCTGTAGTGGTATTCTGTTGTTTTGCATTCGTAGGACATGACCGATATATGACCATCGTCTTTTCCTTATATAGTCGGAGACATATTTCTGCCTAGAGTCTTCTCTTATTTGTCGATTAGTCTTGAATTCTTTCCAACTGATGTTCATGAGTTTTCTAAGACATTTGTTCTCGAATGTATTCAGCTTGTTCTCCAATGATTTTGTTATTTTCCAACTCTCACAGCCGTATGTTAACACTGAGATAACATTTGAATTAAACAGACGAAGCTTGGTATGTATATTCAATGATCGTAATTTCCAAATGTTAGATAATCTATTGAAGGCGCTAGCTGCCAAAGCAATTCTAGTATGGATTTCTCTTGTTGTGTCACCATCCTGAGTCATTTTACTGCCTAAATAATTGAAACTTTCAACTTTCTGTAGTTTTTCCCCGTTCAAGATGATATCAAAGGTCTCGTTAGAAAAGTTCATAGCTTTAGTTTTAGAGGCATTTATTTGGTGTCTATATTACTTCCAAGATATGTGTACGATTCTACATCTTTTAGTGGTGTTTCTTCAAGTTCAACCTTATTATCATGCATTTATTCTCATAATCTTTGTCTTTTCCCTGTGTATTTTCAGGCCCACTTGTGACCTCTCATCAAGAATTTCTATTTTCTCTTGCATCTGATTATGGTTATGGGACAGAAAAGCAAAGTCATCTGCAAAATCCAGATCATCAAGCTGTTTAGTCAGATTCCACTGGATTCAGTTTCTGTTGTGTGATGTCGATGTTTTATTTTCATAACCCAATCTATTGCTAGTAAGAAAAGAAATGGAGACAAGAGGCATCCCTGTCTCACTCCCTTTCTAATCCTAAACAGTTCTAAAAGTTGTCCTTCATGAAGAACTCTGCATGTCATGTCTTCATAGGTCTTCTTTATTAAGTTAATGATCTTCATGGGAACTCCATAATGCTTCATCAATTTCCAAAGCGATTGTCTGTCTGCACTGTCAAATGCCTTTTCATAGTCCATGAATCCTATGTATAGCGGTGAATTCCATTCCAGACTTTGTTCAACTATTATTCTCAATGTGGCTATCTAGTCTGTACAGGATCTATTTTGTAGAAAACCTGCTTGTTCATCTCTCAGTTACTTGTCTATGGACTCTTTTAATCTCTCAAGGATGATTCTGTTTAATACTTTTCCTGGCACTGATAGTAACATTATTCCTCTATAATTTGTGCACTCTTGTAAATTTCCCTTCTTAGGCAACTTGACCAGATAACCTTCCTTTCATTCTGCTGGTATTTCCTCTCTCTCCCAGACTTTGCCAAGTAGTTTGTATAATATCTCTGTAGAGGTGTCAATGTCTGCTTTGATGGCCTCTGCTGGAATGCAATCTGGACCAGCTGCTCTTCCATCTTTCAGAAGCTTTATGGCTTTCTTTATTTCTTCTCTACTTCGTCATTCATAGCTGATTTGTAGCACCTCTTCTGCTGGCTGGATGTCTGGGGGATTAGTTGGAGATGGTCTATTGAGAAGTTCCTCAAAATATTCTGTCCATCTCTTCTATTGTTCCTGTATATTACTAAGCAATTTTCCATTCTTATCTTTATATGAGGCTATTTGCTTGCTTATATTTCCCTGTTAGCTTCTTTATGTTGTTGTACAGGTCCCTCATATTTTCTTTGGCTGCAGCTTCCTTATTCACAAAATCTTGTCACAGAATGCTCCAACGTATCTGTGGCCTATTTTCAAATACAGCGGAAGACGCAGTCAACGCTTAAATAAATTACACATGCCCAAGCCTAGGCTCGACTTATTCAAGAAAAGTTTAGCTTTTTCTGCTGCTCATCTGTGGAATACTCTTCCACACGACTTAAAAAATACTCTTAGTCCATATTCATTCAATCACAGACTTTTCAAATACATCATGAGTGCAGATTATATGCCACCCTAATTTCGTTATGTTCTTAAATAATTACGCTGTCACCTCAGGGGCGCATTCCCATAGTCAGTTATGACTGAAGGGGCTATTATTATTATTATTATTATTACATAACATCATATGTAGGTTTTAAAGTTAATTTTGTCCTGTTTAGTATAAATTATGATACGCATCTGTAAATTTGTGTAACTGTTATTGTACTGTTACAATGTTGGGATTTTATTTTATTGTACTTTCTTGTTATTTTATTATTTAAGTAACATTTAGGATACGTGTGAGAATAAATAGATTAACTATGGAAGAAGAGAGAAAGGAAGGGCAGAATGTTAGACGGGCCTGCGTGACCAATTCTAAACCCTTTGAAAATAAAGTTCGTTCGTTCGTTCTATCTATCTATCTATCTATCTATCTATCTATCTATCTATCTATCTATCTATCTATCTATCTATCTATCTATCTATCTATCTATCTATCTATCTAATTATCTATCTATCTATCTATCTATCTATCTATCTATCTATCTATCTCTGATAATGTTTGTACTTTTCAACATATGTTATGTCATGCTTATAAGTAATTAATGTTAATATGAGTGTGCTATATTATTATTTTACTTTACAACGTTGAATTCCTTGAATTTGATATGTAAAATGCATATGAGAATAAATGAATTCAGTATGAAAGGTGAGAGAAAGGAAGGGCAGAATGTCAGACGGGCCTGCGTGCCCAATTCTCAACCCTTTGAAAATAAAGTTCGTTCGTTCGTTCGTTCGTTCGTTCTGCTTCCCTTGCCAAATCATCAATATATTTCATCATGTCTCTTTTGATGTTTCTTCTTACTTCTTTGTTTGCTTCTATGTACACTTCATGAGCCTTATCTTTGGAGCTTCTAGTTTTGCTTCTGTTTAAATCTGCTTTCTTGTTTTTCCTGTCTTCTATCTTAGTAATGGTTTCTGTTGTTATCCATGCTTTGTGCTGATGTTCTCTTTTTCTCAGTACTTCTTCACATGTCTCGTTCCATATATTTTTTACTTGTTGGTGCATAACACTGGATGATGTTTATATTTACTTTCTTTTTGGCTGATTTAAACGTTGCTGTTATAATTCGGGATCCCGTTGCTTCCCATTAAATAAGTTCCTTCTGTGCTTCCTTGGACAGCATTAGAGCCACCCCTTCACTGTGGTGGGCTCTTTCCTCCTCATGTCCTGAGGACAACACCATTTCTACTGTCATCAATCTCCTCTTCTCTATGCCTTTCCACCGTGTCTCGCAGAGACTCAGGATATCAATCCTGTAATTTGTCATTTCTGCTGCTACCTGTGCAGTTTTCCCTTGTTCACACAGAGTGTGAACATTCCAGGTGCCAATCCTGGAGATTTTCCTAGACAAAAAAAGGTTAGTCGGCAACCCAGACTCCTTTCGGCTTTCTCTAGGTTGCTTCATGCACCTCCTTTCCAGAGGACCTTCTTCTGTCTTGGGCGGCTGAGTTGATTTATATTCTTTATTTGACTAGTTTTTTTACGGGATGGGGTAACCAGCCCCATGCCCAACCCTCCTTTACGACATGCCTGGTAGGGTACCATGTTACTATTCTTTGCTCCCCTTTCGGGTCCCAGTAACACACGGGTGGACAAGCTTTTTAGAAACCATGAGTCATTTTTGTGTTGAAACCACATCAAGTCAGTTCTGGACAGCTGTTATCTCTTGATCATTGCTTCAGGAGATGACAAACTGATGAAAGATTCATTTACGTACACCACAACAAAAGATTAGTTTAAAAAAAATATGAAAGCACCCACATTACCTATATTGCAAATCAGTTGATATATTATCATTTTTCTTTGTGCTCCTTACAGAGCTTGGAGCCACCTCTGTGGCTGGTTTCCTCGCAGGAAGCATGTACAAAATGTTGCAGCGTTAGTTTCTGTGGCAGTTTCTCTTACATGATGAGGTTGCCTGCCTCATGACAGCCTCATATTAGTCATCTTGTACATGTCCAAGGGGGCAGTGGTCTTCTTCTTGCTTTGTCTCTTCAGAGACCTTTGGGAACTACACTGCGCCAGTTGATATTGTTGTTGTTTGACTAGGGCTGCTGAGCTTCTCGCTCTTTTGCAGCCAATACCAAGTTTAAGGCTCCTTGGTATTATCTTTACTATAGATATAGGCTTTTCCTGTGGCTTTTTTGCCATTCCGAAATGTGCTGAGTTGAAGTCATGAGCTCAAGTTTCTCCAGCTTGGCTTGCATTTAAAGGATCATCACATCTGATCCTAAGCTAGAAGTAACAAGTGCGTGGCATAACTGTGCATTCTCTGCCATCCAAGGGGCCTCTTCAACTATGCAGATCTAAAATACTGTTCTCTGGTTCTGGGCTCTCGCAAGGAATCATCACGTCCTGCACGGAGTGAGATCCTCCTGCATGCAGTCAACCACGTCAATGCCAAATAATTATATTTTGGGCTTAAGTGACTTCTCCAAGCTTAGTATGCAATCCTGGATTCTCAACAAGTTTCACCACAGAGGGAATCCCTGGAAGTTTGTGGATGATTTCAGGAGTCAATGAGGGTGTAATTAGCCTCACAGACAGAGGTTCACTTCACATATGTATATTGTAGCATTGTGTATAGCTGGTGGTGATATAAGGATGACTCCAGACATGCATCGCTAGTTGATATAAAACTGTCTTCAATCATTTGGTTTACCTGGTTTTGCTTTATTGTACATAGCGCTTTCCATTATCTAAGAATCTGACATCTAAGAAAGACACTGTTTCTAGCATCTCAATGTTCACAAGTCTATCTATTAATGCAGAACTGTTCTTGCTGTTTATTTCCTTAACGAGCATACGTTAGCATATGTCACGTACCAGGATATCCGGAGCCTGAATTCATTAAAAGAGCAGACTGTAATAGCAATCAAAGCACCACCAGAAACAAGGCTTGAAGTACCAGATCCAGAAAACGTAAGTAACAGTTTTCACTTTTTCTGCATTAGCTTCTTTAACTCTTAGTATACGAGCTCAAAAACCACGTTTTTACAAGCTAATTTCAGAGATTACATTTTTAGACATGACTACCTTTACAGATTTTGCATTAAATAATTTATTTATAAAGATAACATAAAGTTTTGTATATCAAAATGTGAAGAAATGAAACCCCTATATGATACATAACTAAATTGTTCAGTGGTTTTAAACATGCATTCACTATAGACAGTAATGTGTGCAGAAAAATTTTTAAATTTAAAAAATTGAAAATCAAATTGTACTTATCAATATGTGTAATTAATTATGGTAAACTTCAACCCCTAAAAATGCTTTTATTTTAAACTACATCCATTTTCACATAATGTAGGAAAGTTGCAGTTGCTTCTGAGCACAAATAAAGTTTTTATCATAATTTGAATTTTTAGGGTATAATTTTTTTTTGGACTAATGAATCCTACTAAATTTATTCAAAATCGATCAATATTTCACACAAATTTGAGTTTTCAAACATGAAGTGTACCGGAAATGGCATTAGAACTCTTTTATGGGAAGAAAAGTATGTAAATAATGTTAAATCTTTGGAAACCATCTAAACCGTCTTCGGCCTTTCTAAAAGGCTGGCCGTAAAACGGGGATCGATCGTCGGCCTTTCTAGAAGGCCAGTCGGATACTAAGAGTTAAACTTGCACTTGCAAAGAGTAGAACTCACATGGTGTTGGGTTATCTCTTTTTGTCCCTGACTTTAAGGCTTTACCCGGGCACTTAGATGGATGCCAATGTTTTTTTTTCTTTCTTAAACTAGCGGTAAAGGGCATGTCATGTAAGGTGACAAATCTGAGCTTGTGTGTGCGGGTGTTGGCAACCTCAGCATGTAAAACAGACTGCTACATAAACTACTGCTGTGAGTGGTTTGCGCAGGCAGTCGTGAATGGTTTGCGCAGGCAGTCGTGAATGGTTTGCGCAGGCAGTCGTGAATGGTTTGCGCAGGCAGTCGTGAATGGTTTGCGCAGGCAGTCCTGCAATGATGCCTGCTGCAGGGATTTCTGTGGCAATTTGTTTGACCTGATGAGGTTGCCAGCCCGGTGTGTCACCTCATAAAAGTCACCTTGTACGACGTGCCCGTATTTATATCTTGCATGTCAAGAAACACTGGTCCTCTTTTCTTCGCAGATCCAGGAATCACAGTGGGGAGACTTCAGTAACCAATTTTTACATTTAATTTTCTTAGATCTTCACCAGTTTGAGGTGTACATAACTTAATAAAGTTGTCTAATTTTAATAATTTTTTAACTAGATTAGCTAAGATGTTTGATCGCTTTCCTCTCGCAGCACACTTACCAGGTTCGGGAATTGAAACCTGATCAAGTGCCAGTTTGCCCAGCTGTAAATTGGTACCGGACTCTTGAGTTAAGGAGGCTGAAGGCAGAGAGGAAGGGGCCTGGTCATCAACTCATTTAAAAGTAAAAGCTGGACCTAGTATGATGAAGTCTCTAACACTCCTCTCCTACAGCAGTATCTGCTGTGGAACTACCTTTGCTTTAACTTTTGTGGAGGCACATTGAAAATATGTCATGTTTTCTTCATTCTCCAAACTTTCTCATAATGAAGAACATTCGGATTTGGTTGAAAAGTTCCCGTTGGCCAGTTGAAGTCTTTCTGTGTCCTGATGACCACCTACCTGGAGACGAGTCAAGTTCTTTGCAGTCACATGCAGAACTTTTAACAGAGTTGTCTGGTTTTGAATCATTTTTTCACTAGGAACATTTGTCGAGTTACACTGAAAAATCTTTATTCGTATTTTCTTAATTTCTTCAAACTTCCTTATCAACATTCAGATTTGGTTGAAAAGCTCCCGTGGACCAAATGATGAGTCAGGTTTTTTGCAGTCAAGTGCAGAATTTTAATCAAAATTGTCTGGTTTTAATCATATTTCACTAGTAAATTTTGTGGAGTCACAATGAAAATATTTTTTCTTAATTTCTCCAAACTTTCTCAATTTAGAACATTCAGATTTGGTTGAAAAGCTCTCGTGGGCCAATTGATGTTTTTCTGTGTCCTGATGACCTACCTGGAGATGAGTCGTCAAGTTCTTCTTCAGAATCAACAGCATCAGCGGCTGGCCAGGATGAGGTTTGTGTCATATTGTTCCGGCAGTATTTCTTTTTTTATGCTCAGTTATTATTGAATTGAGTGGTTGATTTTTATCAGCCTTTCCTTAAGGGGATGCACTATAGTGAAAACTAACTTTTGTTCTAATAATATTTTCCACACTTTTTATATACTCAATGGACACAATGCATGTCCATGAAACAAATTCTGCAGTTTATTTTGTTAAAAAGCATGTGGTTACCATGGTAACCAAAAAAAAAAACATCCGCCATATTGGATTTTTAACTAATTTTCAAGAGCAAAATACATGTTTCCCATTGACCAAATTTTATCAAATTAAACACACATGTTGTGACTGACAATTGAAAAAAATTGATCACATGCTTTCTTTTACAAGTTTAAAATTCTATTTTTTTATGATTTCTAAAATAAAATACACTATATTTGTATGAAAAAAAATATTTAAAAAATATACCAAAGCAAATTACCAAAATATCAAAAAAAAAAGCATGGGAGCATTTAAAGATATATGTGTGTACTGCATGCATGCCAAATTTGAGACTGATCTGTTAGATAGGGTGTTAGTTTTTAAATTTTTTGTTAATAAAATGTTAATTTTAAGAAAAATGCTTTTTACTCACCGAATGCCTTGTCTTGTCCAATATACTCCATTCAGGGGGCTGAATGTGTTTAAAATTGTCCGGCACTATATGCTGCACCTCCTTCAGCTCCTCCTCTCGCCTTTTTCTTGCCTATTGCCTAATTTTTCTTCTTTTTACAAGTTTGTCAGCCTCATATTTCTGGCTGTTGGCCAGACGTTTCCTTAGTCGCACCTGTCCAAGGCGTTGCGAGTTTGTTCCAGATGCTTGGCCATACAGCTTTTTTATTTCTGCACTGGCTGATGGACCAAAGTTGAACTCTCCAATGGCAACAAGGACACTGAATTTGACTTTTTTCAATGACACAAATTTCCGCTTGCTGCAACGACTCCATATAACATTGTGGAGGCTTTCATTTGCATTTTGAGTTGCACCTAGCTCACACCGCTTGAGCAGATGCTGATCAGTAAGACGCTCATAAATAGGTGCTAAGTGCTTATGGAGCAGGTTGTAGTCTAGCGGAGTATGATCTTGGGTCTCGTGGGGTCCGGCAGCTTCTCCTTTGGCCATGGAATCCTGATAGAAACACCAGGAGTTTTTGCCTGGCGGACAAAAATTATGTTGGGGTTTGTCATTTGTCGAATACCCATGCTAGAGAGAAGCCATGATGGCTTGTTTCATCTTTGGGGCTGTACTATGCTGGCGGATGGCCCTGATGTAGTAAATACACAGTTTTCAAATGGCATTTTGGGTCAGACGACCATGGCCATTTCCCCAAAGGGTGACTTTTTGTTTCCTGCAGTCAGTAATGAGTTTCCTCAGTGTAGTGCCTAATCGTTTTGCGACATGGTTGACACACTCTTTTTTGGTTATGTCAACTTCTGGACCATACGGTTTGATGTCGCAGAATCTGTTGTAGGCCTTGGAATCGTCATCTGATAGCAAAACAGTGTAGCGTAGCTTGTGATTTGCCACTGAACGAAGCCAGAGAACCTCACAGGCTTTTACTTCCATCATTCCGGCTGACCCTTCGTAATTACGGCAGCAGTCCTTTTGATGCTCTGCTGTCCATTGTTCAAATTTGTCAGGCTGATTTTTCAGTTGCCACTGTCCAGTATTCTTGCAGGTGTGACAGAAGGAAGACATAACGTGCGTATCGATGACCATGCCAGTCAAGATGTCGATAACACTGGCAACACCTACAATGACTTATGACCTCTAGTTAGCCATGTTAATGACTTCTTTTTTTAATTAATGGTACGATGCTAACTCTTAGCATGTTCAGCTCGGACGATGCTGACGGCACGTTGAAATACTGTAGAGTTGTGCATGGTATCCAAATGATCAAAAATTTGATCTGCATAATTTTGTACGTAGGTTTAGCACAGACAGTTTTATGAGAAGCACCATTCTTGCTTGCGCTCAAGTTCATTTTTATATCAGATCTTCTTCCTCGTTCGTCCTGAAAAGGACGTTGGTTGCGTTGTGTCTGTTTACAGCGGAGCTGAGATATCTGCGCATTTCGGCTGGCACATCCAACTTCAGCACAGCATTTTTTGGGACCGGGTTTGCCTTCCCTCTTTGATCCCTACTCTCTCAGCCAGACTGCAGTGATGCAGCCTGTTTCCAGGACCACCACGTGGAGGTGGAGTAGGGTCTTGGTCAGCTCTGGTTCACTGACCCTGACGCAAGCAGTCAAGCTATGGGTCGCTGACTGCATTCTCTATTGCTGCATCTTTGGGTCCCTTATATCAGATCGACCTGGGCCAGCGGTGAAAGGCCCTATTGGATCAGCAATTTGAACTATAGGCCTATAGGATACTGCTATGCAGACATAGTTGATGATAAGCCTACATCAGGTTGGTTATCATTCACCGCTGATTCGGTCGTAACAGTGCTGGAAATTACACACTTTCGACATGCTCTAATGGCAGAAAGTTGCTTTAGCTTTCTTACCTTTTCTTCCCATTTTGAAGTAATATAACACAATTTAATGAGATTTAGACTGTAATCAAGAGAAACATGTCGTACTTCGTACCACGTTCAACGCGTTATTTGTTTACGGTCGGAAGTGCCTGTCATTATGTTCCAGATTTACGCAGACAAAGCTGCGTGCTGTTACGACCAATCAGAAAGATAAACACCAATGCCTCATGAATGGGCCTTGACTGAGAGAATGGAGTCACTGCGTGACCTCTCCTTATAAGGAAGTTAGCGTAAAACGATGGAAAATTTTGAATGCCAAATCACGCAGAGGTATGTGAAATAAAGGTTTCGAATTTGCTATAATCCGGGACACTAAGAAATTCCCTGTTCGGCGATACCAACTACTTCGCGATGCGCTCAGCGTAACTAAGGTATTATTGAGAGAGAAATCGTGCATTTTCGCCACAAATTTGCAAATTATAACTTGGGGGTAGTGCCGAAAATATGCTTTTTGACACATCAAATGCATTTTTTATGTCATAAAACCTTGCTCAATCGATTCCTCGATGATTATTTAATAAAATAAGCTCAAAAGTAAAAAATTGCTATTTTGTACGTAAAATCCAGTTCTCACTACCGTGCATGCCCTTAATGTGGAAGCGTGAGTAAACATATTGATAATAGTAAGACTATAATTTTCTGTTGAACTACAGATTTTTAACAATTTAGGGTCAAGGTTGGGATTCTTAGGGTTACAAAGACGTTTTATACTATGGGTTTAGGAAATCACTCTTCATATCATCTCCCCAAGAAGCGTTGGCATTCAGCAGACATATGCCACGTACTCCTATCCTATACAATCAGCTCGGTATCTTTTCATGTCTGCCTCCAGTTCTCTTCCTCTCTGTATTCTTTGGTCGACCTCTACCTCTCTTTCCCCGGGGATTCCTGAAAAAGGACTTCCATTGTAATGCTACCAATAGGTTTTTTTAGTGTAAGACCTATCCATTGCCAGTGTCTTCTTCTCATCTCTTGTTCTTCTGACACTTGTCATAAGTTCCACATCAGTGATCTGTCATAAGTTCCACATCAGTGATCTGTCATAAGTTCCACATCAGTGATCTGTCATAAGTTCCACAACAGTGATCTGTCATAAGTTCCACATCAGTGATCTGTCATAAGTTCCACATCAGTGATCTGTCATAAGTTCCACATCAGTGATCTGTCATAAGTTCCACATCAGTGATCTGTACTTTATGTTTTGACTAAATTATTGTTTTTTGGGGATAAATGTGTGTGTAAATTTTCTAAATGTCTGTTGCCGGTAATTAGTGTTAATACCTGTGTGTTATGGGGGCCTAGAAGTGGAGCAAAGAATATTATTAACACTGTACCCAAACACACTTCATATTATATGACTAAGGAGGGTTGGGTATGGAGCTAGTTGCTCTATTCTATAAAAACTATAAGCCACAGAAAAAAACATGGACAGCTAGGCAAAAGAAGTCTGGGTTGCTGATTAACATTTTTATTTTTAAGGCAGAGTTCTATGATTTATAATTAATGTAATGAAAAGAAAAATATCACTCATTAAAAAGTATCTATTGTTGCAATCACAGGTAGATGGCTTATTTGACTTGGGCCTAGGCCCCAAACCTGATTTGGCAGCTGCAGAATCGGGTCCATCAAGTTTGGCTTGTGAGTGCTTATCTGACAGACTGACCAGCATTGAATCAATCAAGCAGGAGCTTTTTTCAGAGGAATCCACATCTGCTGATGATAGTATGTATTAATCCATGAGTTCTTCCTCTTGCTTTCCTCCTGTTTAATTCACATTCATTTCTGTATTACACTGCATACTTGGCTTCTGTGTGGTGGATTGGTTTAATATGCCTACTTTTTGGCTTGGAAAAGAGTTTTAAGTTCCACATTGCTGCAACAGAACTGGCTAGTCAGCGGTTAGTTAATGAGGTTAAGGTAAATGGAGTGTATATCCCCTTATGCCTAACAGTAAATTTGAAGATACTTCCCTTTTTTTGTTTCTGCATGTTATGAGGAAAACGCAAAATTATGTATATAAGATCAGTTTTACAACGTAAATGCAGATGTTGTAATGAGACCAAGGATACATGCTGGATATCTGTGCATGATCTGAGTTTTCTAGAAGTTTCTTCAGTCCATGTTATGAGAAAAGGAGAAAAAATTTGAATGCAGTGTGCTAGCGGGAAAAATTGATGGAAAAAGAATACAGCAAAGAGAGAAGGTACTGTACAGTTTCACACCATGGTATAGAATGATTTCATAAACAAGATTGATTAATAGTACTAGAGAGAGGGTGGTCACGAATTTGTTGAAGACAGGGAGCAACATTGCAGCTTACGACTAAAGACCTACTGAAAATACTGCTTTATTGGCCACTCACACCATCAGACCAAAGCTAAAATAAATAGTAAGGCATTGTCATTTTTAAAACATCATTAAACTTGTGTGCTGCCTGAGTACATTCAAGCACATTTTTGTTCTTGTAATATTTGCCACCTGAGTTGACACAGACAGAGTAGTTCAGACGTTCATGAAGCCAAGTTATAATTTCAACAGTTGTTTCAGTACTCAGTGCAGTTTTTTTGTTGCCTGTTTGTCTCTTTTGTGCACCTGCCAGAAATAAATAATGAAGGAAATCTCAGGCCTGAGAGTAGTAAATAAATAAATATAGGTAAATAACAGGCACGTTTTGGCCAGAAAGAAGCATACTAGACAACAGAAAACAAATATAAGTGGTAGACTCACTGGTAAACCAGATGAAGCCATCAGATGTGCTATATTTTCTGTGTCCTTTCATGATTCGAGCATCAGATTGACAGAGTGGTAATAGCGCGGGTCTCTCCGAGCAAAAAGTGCCTGGCTCAATTCGCGGTGTCGATACGCTCCAGTTTACCCAGCTGTAAGTTGGTATCTGGCTTTGCTATTGAGTTAGGGAAGGAAAAGGCAGCGAGGAAGAGAACTGGTCACCTCCACCTCGCGATGCTGGGCCTAGTATATTGAAGTCTCTAACACTTCACTCCCCTAAGGCAGTATCTGCTAAGGGGCTACATTTACCTTTTTTCACGATTCACTCTCAGCCAAGCAATGGCGCCATTTGGATGGTCCCTGGTTCAATTTCCTGGTGAGCCTATCACTTACATTTCTTTTCTGTTGTCTCATGTCCTCCTATTTTGTCTTACTAGTGCCTGCTATTTACCTATATTCATTTATTTATTTTTTGCACCTCCCCAAAAAAAAAAATTACTTTTGGTGTGGTGAGTTATAAGTCCCTTGCAGGTTCTATGGCATCCCAGTCAAGACTTCAGCCTAGTGTTTGCACCATCACCATGAATATAAGACCCCTCATGGGTCCTGAACTAAACTGGCAGAGGAGTGAAAAAGGAAATGAATGAAGGCAAAATATCTAGCTTACTTACTTACTTACTTACTTACTTAATCATTCCTCTTCTAACCTGGGTGTAGAAGTTTGCCACAGAGAGTGCTTTACTTCCTCCTGGTCTGGCTTCAATCTAGTCCTCAGTGCTTTATAATAATAGCCCCTTCAGCCTGACTAGGAATGCGCCCTCGAGGTGACAGACTTCAGCTGCTTTTTTTTCCTCGTATTCCTTTCGATGTTTTCTCCTGCTTGCCTTGAGAGCTTCTTTTCGCCCAATCTGAGGCGGCGCCTTAGAGATTGTCTAATGTTGTCCTCCCAGTGAACTCTGGGTCATACTGGAGATCTGGGTCCCTGGGTCTTGGCTTCCCATATTTGTCATGGTAGTGCCTAGCACAAGAATTAAAAGTGCTTCACCCAGTGATGCTAGGCAGCACACGTGGACAAGAAAGGGGTAAATTAAAAGCAAGGTTAACATTTTGAAGTATCATTTATTCAAAGTATCTTTTGCCTCATGTGGTTTCTCAGGGGGTCTCTGATAGGACAAATAAAGAACAGGGCTGCTGATCTATCAAGCATTTCATACAAGGCTACTAGTATGATGTGCATTGAGTCTGGAAACCTCATCACGTACAACCAATTGCCACAGAAACCATCACTGCAAGAGCTTGCGATTGCACGGTGCAAACTTCCTGCAAGGGACCAGCTTCAGTGGTGGCTCCATGTTCCTTAAGGAGTGCAAAGGGCGATTATGAATGATGATGATAATGATCTACTTTGTTTGCTTATGAATGATGATAATGATCTACTTTGTTTGCTTATGAATGATGATAATCTACTTCCTTTATGCATGGAGGCATGTCTGGAGTCATCCTTATATGACCACCAGCTATGCACAATGCTACAATATACGTACGTGGAAGTGAACCTATGTATGTGAGGTTAATTACATCCTCATTGACTCTTGAAATCGTCCATACACTTCCAGGGATTCCCCCTGTGGTGAAACTTATTGAGAAGCCAGCATTGAACACTAAGATTGGAGAAGTCACTTGAGCCCCAGGCGTAATTCTTTGGCTTTGACTTGGTTGACTGCATGCAGAAGGATCTCACTATGGACCCAGTAATAGGCAGGGGAAGCTGAGAAGTGGCTCTGTGCAGGACGTGACAATTCCTTGGGAGAGCCCAGAACCAGAGTATAATATTTTAGTTCTGCATAGTTGGAGAGCCCCCCCTTAGACGGTGGGGAAGGCACAGTATGCCACGCACTTCTTACTCCTAGCTTGGGACCAGATGTGACGATCCTTTAAATGCAATCCAAGCTGAAGAAACTGGAGCTCATGACTTCAACTCAGCATGTTTCGGAATGGCAGAAAAGCCACAGGAAAAGCCTAGATCTACAGTGCCAAGGAGTCTTGGTATTGACTGCTAAAGAGTGAGAAGCTCGGCAGCCCAAGTTAAACAACAATCTACTTTCTTTGCTTATGAATGATCTACTTTCTTTGCAACTTGAAAGTCTGATATTTTGTTTTAGTTATTATTTTTTAATTTGTTTCCACAGCACTCCTGAGGACTGAGATATCCCCAATATGCGGCTCTTCAATTCTCCACACCACAACAGACCAGGACATGCCGTTCACGCATATAACCCCAACATTCAGTTTAGACGACGGTGACTACTTTTTTAATGTTAATGAGAACAGCTTCAGTGAGCTGCTCGATGCGTATGATCTTGGGTTATAGAATTCAGAGGAAGAGATGATCGGGTGATAATTTCCTGAAGTTTCCTGGTTCTAGATTTCATGAAACAGTTTTTGCCATTGTGATACCTTCACGGATATGAATTCTGTTAATAAAAAGCGTTTGGATTATTCGAGAATCATACCTCATACTTCTGAAACAGACTTACTCAGGAACTTTGGCAGTGAATGTGTGCATTTCTTTAAAAAAAAATTTATTGCAGAATGCCATCATGCCCTCACAGGTTTACTCTGTCAAAGCCAACCGTGGGAGTACTGCTATGGTGAATTTTTCTATTTGAAAATGTACATGTCTCATAATGGAGTGGTTTCCATCCGGTGTGTTGTGAGGAATCACAAGGTTCCCTCACACAATTTCAGCTCCCTCCTTTCTACCAGTAGTATAACCCCAAGTGATGTGTCCTGAATCTGGACAGGTCTGGTAAAATGTGTAATCACTCAAAAGAGACAAAAAACAGATATGATGGCAACCTGTGCCATAGCTGACCATTGTCGCGAGGTAAAGAAGTGAAGGACTGTATTTATTTGTTACTATGATTTTGATCTTTGATTGCATTAATTTATGCTAACATATGTTTTGCTTGCTTTTTTAATTTTTATTCATGATTGGTTTTTTTTGTATTCCCTGCCAGGGGTATTGTGCCTTAATGAATTTTTAAACAGCTTTGTTGCTCTTGGCCTTAACAAATTGTTTATTAATTTTAAACAGAAATTGTCTGCTTTTTGTTTGTTAAATGTGTACTGCTTTACACTTTGCATTATGGGTAAACAAGTAAAAATAGCCTTGATGTGTGGACTGCTGTTTGTAGAAGAGGTGTCAGAATCTAAGATTGTGATAGATTGCTTGTTTAATTACTTTCCATTTGGGGACTTTACCTGTTAAAAATTCAGATAAAATATTTAAAAAAAAATGTTTCAAGTTAATAAATCAAGAATCATCATGTATTTAGTTTAAAAAGTGACACGTTAAGACACTTAGGTTATCTGTGTGACATTTTAATGAAGCAGAGGTTGAAACTTTATTTGTTAGTATTATGGACATAAACATTTGACAAAATCTAAACACACTTTGGTTATTATGGACACAAATTCAGGATTTTAGGAAAAGGATTATATGGTTACTCAAGTTATATGGATATAAGAATTTGACAAAAAAGTTGAACCTTTTGATTATAACTAAATTAATTAAGAATTAAGCAACAGTTCAAACAAAGCTGGTAATTGTTACATTAATCATACTAAGTTTTGGATCATAATGTATGTCTTCTTCTTCCGTCCTTAGCCACCGACCGTCAAAGCAGTCAGTGGCCATTACGCCTAGTGGCGTCTTAGGGCAACAGCAGATAGGTTTTCTTTGCCATTGTTTCCCATCACACCTATTGGCGTCTTTAGGGCAACGGCAAATCAATCCATTTGCTGTTGTTTCCGTAATCGAAGTGACTGGCAAACGGGTGATCAGCCCGTTATAATGTATGTAGACGTGTGTAAATTGTCAGGCACAAACAGCATTGAAAGCCACCAAAGTTTGAACTGGTGCTATCACAGATTTAATTTGCCACATTCACTTATAATTAATATACACTTCTGGCCTCCTAGCTATAACAAGAAATTAGGACAAATGTATTTTCCGCTGTTCTTCAGCTTCTTGATGTTTGGATTTTCGTTGCTTTCTCCTTCTACTTCTGTTTCTGTACGATCCATTTCTAAGCTGTCCTGAGTGCCATTTTGGCATCATCATCATCACCACCACCCTTCAGCTTCCCAAGGAGCATAGGTCTTCAGCAATCTTATGCCATGTCTTCCTGTCCCGTGCCATCAGCGCAAGGTCTTTCCTTGTCTCTTTTCATCCCTATCATGTCTGCCTTCAGTTCTCATCTGCATGTGTTCTTTGGTCTCCCTCTTCCTTTCTTACCCTGGGGATTTTCAGAACAAGGATTGCATTGTATGGCAATCAACACGTTTCCTCTAAGTGTAACTTAACCATTGCCAGCATTGTCTTCTCCTCTCTTGTTCTACTGGTACTTGTCTGGTTCATGTCATCAGTTCCACATTAGTCATCTTGTCATACCACTTTAATACTTATGTTCTACGCAAGCACCTATTTATGAAAGTCTATCGCTTTTTTGGTTATTGTTTTTGTTGTTCTCCATGTTTCACAGCCATACAATAAGACTGACTTGACATTTGAGTTGAAGATTCACATTTTTTAAAATTGGGCTTGATTTCTCTTGGTCTCTATCTATTTCCAGTGCAATGAAAAAGCTTTTCTAGCCTTTTGTGTTCTTATTTTGATACCATTGTCTATCTGTCTTTCCAACTTTTATCTTTATCTATTTTGGCATAGCAGCTTAAATGTATACTGTTCTATACTAGCTCTTTCTGTTAGTTTCCACATTGATTACCAGTTAAACATTTATGTAGTTATTACTTTTAAAAAAAAATCGTAATTTTTGCCATCGTTTAGTTAGCGTCTTGTAATTGTCTTGGTACTTTATACGTTCTGTTTTCAGAATACTTTTGACTATGCTGGAACTTCAAGCCCGTCAGCATTTTATCTGACTATATTATAAAAGAAACAAAACAACAAAAATATTGACTTAACTAGGGCCTTCAGTGTGGCTGTCCATTATATTTAGTCCTGAACTACTTATTTTGCTTGCTGCAAGTTCCTTGCCACAGTTCTTATCAGAGTTCAGATGAATAGGTGCATTATAGTTCTTAAGAAAATATTGCAGTGTGAACAATTTCGTTGTTAATGTTTTGTAATAGTTTTTTTTTTTTTTTTAACTTTGGGATCACTTCAAGAGATGAATAGTTCTGTGCTGACTTTATGGAATTATGACATTTGTCTGTTGGAACCTTGAAAACATTGCATTGTTTTTGCAACATGCAACAGTTTTTTATTGCTTATGTGATCTGACAGTTATTCTTTGTGTCTGTGAGGTTTATAACTTTAGATGTTTATGTAAACTTTGTGACAGATGTTCATTGTTGATGTAAACTTTGTGACAGATGTTCATTGTTGATGTAAACTTTGTGACAGATGTTCATTGTTGATGTAAACTTTGTGACAGATGTTCATTGTTAATGTAAACTTTGTGACAGATGTTCATTGTTAATGTAAACTTTGTGACAGATGTTCATTGTTAATGTAAACTTTGTGACAGATGTTCATTGTTGATGTAAACTTTGTGACAGATGTTCATTGTTAATGTAAACTTTGTGACAGATGTTCATTGTTAATGTAAACTTTGTGACAAATGGTCATTAATTATGTAAACTTTGAGAGCAAATTTCATTATTTCTGTAAGTTTTTTGTTCTGTAAGCTCAGTGACAAATTTTTATTGTTTGTGTAATGTATGCATATGATTTTTACAACTTGCACAGTTTCTCTTTAGGCTAACGCTATGTTGACTATATTAGTAGACAGCTACAATTCTGTGTTAAGTCTGTAGAAATGGCAACCGTTATTGTTTTGGATAGACTGCAGCTTGCATTTTTGTTTGTGTACAAGGGCAACTCTTATTGCAGTGGCGATTTGGTAGAAGTTGTACACAGTAGGCTGCGTCACCATGTTGCCCATGTGGCTATTCATATGTACTCTACAGGTAGCCTTGTCCTAACCCCAGCCATTTCGAGCATTGTAAGAAATAGTAACATCGGACAAACACTGTTGCCAAATAAATTTAAAAAATACAACTTGAAGCAAAATTCTGCATTTATGGCCAAAAAGGCGGCCTCCAGACTACTACATCATCAACCTGAATTTTGCTTTGTTGCTTCTTAGAGTTACGTGATCTGACTATTTTAATGGCCGTGTGAGCAACAGAAGTACCACAAATATAATATATATTAAATTACTCCTTTCTGAGTGTTGGGAGTCAGTATTTACATACAATGACACATTATTTTTTTTTTTTTTGGCATGCAAAGATCTTTCTTGCCATGTCCTTAGAGTGTCGTGGTGATGTTCCATATTATGGTTTGAAGCTTGCAGTTATTGAATATCTTTACATTATGAGCAGATTTTTATCTTTTGGATTCCTGTAAATTTTTATGTTCGGAGCTAGTATTGTAGCACATTTCTTATGACACATATTTAACTTTGTAAGTATGATTAATTTATATGGAGATCATAACGCAGCTTATTATTTAAGTCTGTAAATAATAGATACTAATTAAAATAACTGGGCGAATGGCTCTGTTTTAAATGAACTGTTTGTAAATATATTTTTTGCGCTGATATAATTGCTAATGGACATACCGTCATGTTGTTTTTCTTAATTGCTGTGTTTGATTCAGGCTTAACAGATGTAAATGTCAGGAATGTTATCTTTGCCAACAGCGTCAACGCTTTTGTCCTTTTTTTTTGAAATTAGGAAACTCTTTCCTTCTTTTTTCGATCCCTTGGGATTTGAGTTTTCACTTTTTACCCTTTTGTATTTGATGATGAGTTTCAGGGCGTTCTTGCAGACCTAGAGGGCTTCCTCAACTCAGCAGGTGCAGCATTGGTAAAATATGCCAGACTCACTAAATGGCGTGTGATGCAGTGCCACGAGCTGGATGGTCCCCTACCCTAGATGAGATCTTTTGGAATTATTATCGATACTGAACAGAGCCAAGAAGTTGCAGACTGTCATAAATGGGTGTTTGTGCGGGATAGAAAGATTACAATGGTTTGAGATCACCAAATTGGAACTGATGGAAAGATTACAATGGTATGAGATCAACAAATGGGAACTAATGGAAAGAACCAGACAAATACCAGTAGAATAGGGTTGAGGTAACAGGGTTGAATAGGACATACATTGAGGAAACCAGCTCTTAGCATTACAAGGCAGTCCTTGACCTGGAATCCACAGAGTAAGCAAAATAGATGATGACATAAAGAAGATTCACGTAGAAGGGAATTGAGGACAGACTTGAAACAGATGTAAAAAGGTGTGCAAAGATCTTAGATGGATGGGGCAGGAAGGCTTGGCTTACATTTGTTGAAGGCTTATGCTCCGCAGGGAGCCAGATGGTAATGTTATTACCAGTAATGATGATGTGGAAAGTAATAATTGTTTCCTGTGAGATTCTTTCTGAGGACCATCAGTATAATTATTATGTTAGAAATGTATTGTTTTTTTTTTTTTTTTTTGTTATCATTCATGTAATTATGATTCCAGGAATGAAAACTTTTTGTTTTCTTTGGCTAATTTTTGTTTCCGAGAAATGACCAGTATAATTACAATTTAACTCTTAGTATACGAGCTGCCTTCTAGAGAGGCCGATGATCGATCCCCGTAAATAGCGAAAATTTATAGCTGAATGCATGTTTAAAACCACTGAACAATTTAGTTAGTGCATGATATAGGGGTTTCATTTCTTCACATTTTGATATATAACACTTATGTTATCTTTATAAATAAATTATTTATTGCAAAATCTGTAATGGTAGTCATGAAAGGCAGCTCGTATACTAAGAGTTAACAAATGAAATTGTTGTTGTTGGGACCATGAATTTAATGTCATGTCAAGAAGGTACACATTTGTTGCCTGTGAGAAGTTCTGGGGACCACCAGTATAATTGTTATTCATGTGGTATTTTGTGAAATGTTTGAAGTGTTGCTCTCTATCAGGGCTTCCACGTCTGTTTCTTTTCTTGTGCCCCCCTTGACTTTTAGTAAATCTTGGTGCCCTCATTCACTGCAAGAGGATTTACAGTTTACCATGCATATGCACATAAGAAAATAAATTAAACAGATTAATGTTTCATTAAATCATACCTTATTCGGTACATAATATTTTTAGTATCATAAAGTTGTTAAATATTTATCTTAACACAATGAGATAGTTAATGAGACCCTTGACTGTTTCTTGTCAACCAGCAGTTTTTGTTCTTGGTACCGTTTTTGAAAGATCTACCTGCATATTTTTATTCAGCCTCAAGTATGTTTCTAGCCTTCGATTTAACTGAAAATGGGACTTGCCATTCCACAATTTTTTTTGCTACTGACACTACTCCCTTTTTGAATATTTCATCAGGATAATATAGATTTTTTTACCGGCAGTTCTGAGTGCCCTCGTGACAAGCTTCACGGACCACTAGGAGGTATATGTACTCACTTAGGTATACGTACCTCTGCTCTGTGCGGTATATGTATATGAGAAAATAATGTAGATCCCTTAGTATTTCGTAGGTAACAATTTAAAATCATCTGTGTTTTAGCCACACAAATTCATTCATCGTGTGTTTTCTTTCTGACAAGGTATTCAAATTTGTATTCATTCATTCATTACCATTACAGTGGGCCTCTTACAGAAAACCTCAGTCAGTGTCACCATGTTCTTGTATCAGTAGTTTCTGTAGCAATTTGTTTTACATGATCAGGTTGCCTGCCCCATGCACAACTTCATATTAGTTGCCTAGAAGGACTTCTTTTCTTTCTTTGTTATCTCATAGACCTCTGAGAACTGCGCTGGGCTATTTATATTTGGCAGCATTAAAAAAAAAATTTCATTTACATTAACTTTTTTTTTCTTTCTAAGAAGCTGTTCTTGTAAGTTATTATAAACAGTTTTATAACGCTGTGTGAGCTAGGATTTTGAGTGGTTCAAATTGACGTGCTTGAACTGTTTTTAGTTTGTTTCCTGTTGTGTGTAAACTTCTTCAAGAAGATTTATGTCTCTCTATCCCTTTATATTGTATTGTCTAAACCTCTGTCTTGATGGCTGATTAATAATCAGGTGTGATGAGGCCTTATCCCCCCCCTGTGAGTTTCTTTTGTGATGTTTTGGTAGGCATATGAGCTGATTCATGTTGGCCTTTTCTATTCTAATTTTACGTGCAGTGTTGGATCGAGTAATGTAACTTTCGAAGTGAAAACAGGAGTACGACAGGGATGCCCCTTATCAACAACATTATTTTTGACAGTCATAGATTGGGTGATGTGCCAGACAACAGAGGGCAGTCCAAGAGGAATTAGATGGACAACGTTTTCTACACTGGAAGACCTGGAATATGCAGATGACATTGCACTACTCGCGCATTCACATTCAAGACAAAACCGATAGACTGAATAAGTATGGCCAGCAGGTTGGCCTGAACATCAATTTGAAGAAGACAGAGGTCATGACACTAAATGTGGGCAATCCTGAGCCAATAACAGTAAGGAACCAGAAGTTAAAACAGACGGACATATTTACTTACTTAGGATGCATAATAACACCTGACGGCAGAACAAGCAAGGACATTAACAACAGAATGAATAAAGCGAGAACAGCCTTTGCTGTTCTCAATAACATTTGGAAGTCTTCCCAGTACAGCACAAACACCAAATTAAGACTGTATGAGAGCTGTGTACTTTCTGTGCTTCTCTATGGTGCGGAATGTTGGATAGTAACAGAGAAGGAAATGTCGAAACTGTCCTCCTTCCACACAATCTGCCTAAGGAAAATTCTCCGAATCTTTTGGCCAAACACCATCAGCAACCAAGAACTACTTATTCGGAGTAACCAGGAGGACATGCACACCATTATAGCTGGCAGACGCTGGAGTTGGGTTAACCACGTTAACGGCCGCCGACCGAGCAAAGTGGAATCAATTTGTTGCTGCCCCTACAAGACGCCACCAGGCGTGATGGCCGCTGACTGCTTTGACGGTTGGTGGTTATGGATCAAAGAAGAAGATGTTGGCCTTTATTAATACATGATGGTGCCTTTCTGCTAGTGTTTTCTTTTTGTTTTTAAAAGCCGTGTCCACTTTCTCTTGTGATCTGGCTCTCCTCAGGTCTTTGCTGGTGATTCTCCACTTGAAGTATGGCAGGTATATATTTTATGTAGTTTATAGTTTGTGTAGTGTATAATTTATAAAGTATATATAGTTGACATAGCATATAGTGTATAACTTATACAGTATATGGTTTGTGTGGGTGTTTTTTTTTTTTTTTTTTTTTTTTTAATGAGTTCTCCTTTAATATGCAGTTTAAATGTTATATATATAATGTACTAAAAATAGCTCTCCTCTAGTGTCATACCAGGTTTTTTTTCTGTTTGAAGTGTTAGGAATGAAAAAGATTATCTTCAGTAAAAAAACTTAATATATTTGATTTGAGATGTCATTCTTGCATAAAATATATATATCTATAGTAGAAACTTTTAATGTGACATCATGTAAGTGCATGCAGTAGTTTTTATATTAGTTTATTGGTCAGAGTTTAATTTCTGGTTTGTTGCGCAGTGTTCAGTTTCTCAGTATGGTCATGAGTGAGGAAATGTAACACTTTCAAAAGTATCTTTTAATTTACAGTTGTGTTGCATCTTGCAAAATTACCTCTTCAGTTGTATACATAATGTTATATGTATATATACTGTGTAATATGTTTGTGTATAATAAAGAGTATGTACTGTATTAGTAAAATGCTGTTTAATATAATGACATAAAAATGGGGAAAGATGCAAGACTGTAACAATAAAAGATCTTAATGTAGAAAATGTGGTCAAAAGAAGATTGTCAGACAAGGATCACTCAGTGCCATGGCTTCAGGGATTATTCCGTAACCCCATCCCCCTGAAATTTCGGTAGTATGATTGCTGGATTTGTTATGACCATATCTGCCTCCTGCACGAGCCCCTGATGTCCCATCTCTCTGTTAAGTCAAACATGGTACGTTTTTTCCTGCGGCATTATAGCAGGACTTTATTGTTGACGTGTTTTTTTTTTTTGGTTTAAAGTTAACTACCTTGAAGATGTGGTTGGCTTGCTTTTACAGGCCATGTTATATAAAACTGGATAATTTTAAACATACAAGAATGACACTCACTTGAGCATGTGTTCATCTCATAGCATCTGGGCATGGCATACTAAATCGGTGAATTTTCTTTTCATGCAAGTGCAGATAGCCCAATTAGCAGATATTACATAGACGTAAGATGCGACACAACTGTACATGTAATTGTGAGTGCCTGTGTGGACCGCAAGATTCTATATTATTTGTTTATTTATAAAAATTAATAGCAGCTACTTTGGCACATAAGTAATAGTCATGTGTGAATAATATCTTGCAAGATAATTTTAATTTATGGGCTCACTGTGAGAATATTTTTTATATTTTTATTGCTTAACTGCTACACAAAGTATTTATGTATAATTAATTATATGGAGAGGTTCTATTATTTTATGATTATTTAAAATGAAGTAGACAAGTAATATCTTTCATTGCAGTAGCTTAGATTTGAGGTCTGTTGTATTGTGTTCTCCAAAGTGCTTTACTTGCAGGTTTTTAAAAATTAAGCTTATGCATCTTTCTTGATTAATGGTGATATGAATCTTGCATCTTTCTTGATTAATGGTGATATATGAATCATCATTTTTGTTTGCGCTCATGTGGAATGTGGAACCACCACTGCAGCTGGCCTTGTTGCAAGGAGGCCCTACACACAACATTCACATGCTCCTGTAGCAGTGGTTTATGTAGGCCTAGTAATTTCATTGTTACAATCTGAGGTTGCCAGCCCCACGCCCAACCTCATGTTAGTTGTCTCATATGACGTGCTTGAGGGCGCAGTAATCATATTCTTTCCTTATCTTATCAGAGACAACCCAACACCACCCTGGAACTACAAGGGGTGACAGAACAAAAATGTGTTGACGGGGTATAAATGAAAATGTCCCAGTGGAAGTTTTGCAGACTGATCATTTTTACATTTCACAATATTGCACTTAAAAGCCTTCACATTTTTGCACTGGGGCACTTGCTCAGTACGGAGGAAAAGACCTTCTTGTTAGGATTATAAGTAGTATCACTTGGCAGTTTTCATACAGAGACACCTGCACAAACTGAACATCATCTGGTTTCTATATGAGCATTAACCATTAAAAAAATGTATGGGCTTTCTTTGTGACACATTTTTGCATTTCTAAGTATGTATGAGCATTAACATTGTTCTGATTCATACCTTCATTTTAGCCCTGAAGGTTCAAGTCACATTGATATCAGTTATTTTGTTTATTATGCACAGTGATTGAAAAGTCACTTTCTGTTTTTAAATTTGTATACCATCGCTTGTCTCTTCTGGATATATATGAAACAAATGTCAAAACTAGTAACAATAGCTGCCTTTTGACATAAGTTTTATCATTTTAAATGTAGAACTTGACGACCTACCAACAGGTCATCATATCATCAACCTTGGCAGAGAGTGCAGAGCTTGGAGCAATGGGAAAGCAGAACTGGAAATTGATCAGCAGATAAATGATAATGCCAGGGATGATGATGCTATTGTACACGGATGGATCTGTAGGCCGTGGTGAGAAATCAGGATGGGTCTTCTGTGCTTGAGTTTAGGTCAGGATCATCGCTGAACATAGCAGGGCTTACATGAAACAACCTTCAGCATGAGAATGGAGGTAGAGGTGGCTTTAAGGTGGTTGTCTGAAACTTCATTAACAAGGGCAATTGTTGTGTAAGACTCAGTTCATGCTTTGGAAGATCCAAAAGGGATTGCTACAGCGTGAATGGAAAACCTCCATAGAAGCCTCAATTCTTCAAGAACTGGTATGGATCTACTATCCTGTTCATGCAGAGGTACGCAGCAATGAAAGAGCTGATAGACTAGCTTCAAGAGCACATATTGTAGGTGCAGCATATATGGACAAGGGAGAGATACTGTGGACAATTAATGATCACCTATTAGAAAATGACATTGCAATCTATGAATCATCAAGGCTAAGATTGCTGGAGTTTGGCATTATGCATGAGACTGGCAGAGATGAATGTATGAGAGGATGCATCCGAAATATATATAACCAGTGCGCAACAGGAACGATTAGCATTCATGCCCTTCAACGTTTGCCAAGGGAGACTGAGCACCTGTGGGTTTGTCCAGAGTACAATGCTGTTGATTATGAACCACAATGACAATATATATTTTTTTCAAGAAAAAAAATAAAATTATGATAAAATCTAAAATGGCAAATGAACGGACGTTATAATAGACACCGTCCCACTGTGAAGTCTTGTGTTGAATGGGCTGGATCTCATGTTGAGCATAGCATTTTGTGTAATAATATGGCAGTAATTTATATAGTAATTCTCTTTATTCAGATGTTTGTTTCATATAAATTAGTTGGACAGGAGTGATTTAATAACAATTTAAAAACAGGAAACGACTTTTCATCAGCCTGTGTTATTTGAATTTGGTTTTAGGGTAATATTCCTAATGTACCAAGATTTGTATTTGGTGCGTCCCACCAAGTGCCTATCATTTCTTGGAGATGTTTTCTGGGATAATAGTTGACAAGAAAGAGTGTTGAATGATGCATCTCGATCACATGTGAGATAGGATTAAGTACAGCAGTCAACATGTTGATTATCAGCTTTGGAAGAAATACAAACATGTTTAAACAGCATGGGAGGAAATGAAACAGCAAACTGTACTCCACAAACTCAGTTTTTGCTGTTTCTCTTTCTCCTTATATCATTGTGTTGGTTTATTGTGCTGGTTTAAGTATGTCCCTCTCTTGCTGTTTTAAATATATGGTGTATTCTCTTTTGCTGTTTTAAGTGTATGGTTCTGTATGTGTTTTCTCATGCTGTTCTAAGTGTCTGGTTTGGTCTCTGATGTTGTTCTAAATGTCAAATGTGTTTTGTCATGCTGTTCTAAGTGTCTGGTGATTTCTTTCTGTTTTAAATGTCTTGTTTGTTCAGACGGTCCTATGTGCCCAATTCTCAACCCTTTGAAAATAAAGTTTGTTTGTTCTCTTACTGTTGCTTTAAATGTGTGGATTGTCTTGTAAGAGCTGATGACTCACATGTTTATAACTGTACTTGTTTTCTGGCTTGCAGCTTTGAGATCTACAAATGTTCAAATTGCCATGAAATTTGACAAGTTCTGGGAAAATTCTGCATGTTAAATAATGATCTAATCGGTTCTTTAATGATTGAATTAAAAATAGGGTTTTTTTTTTAATGACCTGCTTCTGCTTTGGGTTGGTCTATTCGCATCAAAGAGTTTTCAGAATCTCGTGATTTGGGTCTGTTGACAAGTAACTTTTAAAACATATAGTTATGCAGTGTTTATCATATATATTTTTTCTAATGTAACATTAGCTTGTGTCGTAGAGTGGCATTACTGTTGTAAACCAAACCACATTGTGTTCATAGTTTTATCTTCTATATTGTTTTTTGAAGTTTATTTACAATATTGTTTCTAGCACATTCAGTACTGCCGCTTGTGACTTGACATTAATGTTGAAAAATCTCACCATCTTGTGTTCCAAAAGTGTATGCCATAAGACTTAGTGTATAATCTCAACACCATCTTTAGGTGACAACTGTTTAAAATTGAATGTGTTCAGACCTTCGCATTTGTTGTTTAATAAGTACAGCCATTACATATTTTTTTTACATGTACCGCTGCTGTAGAAAGAAGTTTATTATGTTCAGACATGTGCATTTTAACATTGTGGACTTGATATAACATAGATGGCAGGGTGCAAACTTTGACACTAGGGTTATAACTGAGTCCGTGTTTGATTAAATTTCCTTATGTCATATCTACATTTGACTGAAATTAGCAACCCATCGGATGTCTAGCTTAAGTGCAACTATCATCACATGTGAGTAAGCAGGGGAAAAAAATGTAAAAGATATATTAATTATATACATCTTTTTAATTTTGAATGCTTAAAAAAAGATTTCACTAAGATGTTTTGTGTTTTTAGTGCTGAACTCATGAATCGTTAAAGTATATGAAAAAAGAGCGTTCGTCAAAATTGGGTTCCAACCTCTGACTGCGGTTCCACATTATATTGATCTGCGTTATGTCAGAGGGCAGCAGTGTGGTTTCCAGCATAATCTGTTTCACCATGGCATTATTATTGAAAGTCCGTTACAGTACATTATTTCCACCATTGTGTATTGTTACGGTATATTACTTGCACCTTTTAGTTACAGTACATTTCCACCTTTGTGTATTGTTACATTACAATACTTTCACCTTTGTATGTTGTTACAGTACATTACTTTTGCCTTTGTGTGTTGTTACATTACATTAATTTAACTTTGTATTGTTACAGTATATTACTTTCACGTTTGTGTGTTGCAAGAATACATTACTTTCACCTTTGTGTGTTGTTATAATACATTAATTTCACCTTTGTGTGTTGTTAAAGAATATTAATTTCACCTTTTTGTGTTGTTACAGTACATTACTTTCACCTTCGTGTATTGTTACAGTACATTACTTTCAACTTTGCGTATTGTTACAGTACATTACTTTCACCTGTTGCATATTGTTACGTATATTACTTTCACCTGTTGTGTATTGTTACAGTTGAAAGATTAACTGTGTCTTCCACATTACATATTGTATTTTCTGAAACAGCCTCTTGCAATGACAAACGTGTCGTTGACATCACTACTGAAAACCTCAACCATATGCTCGAAACTTGTTTGTTATAGCTTCTATTATAACCTTGACTTTGTCACCTGAGTAACCTCACAGTTGAAAGCTATACAGTGTGTTGCAGGTTGTACTTAATAGTGCCCACAACAACGTTAGCTTCTGTTTCCTGCGTGACTGTACTGTTGAAGATCAAAACATGTTTTCAAATTTGAGTGACCTCACAATTGAAATCTAGACCATATGTTGCTGCTGGTGCATTATAGCGTCCAATGTTAGCTTCCGTGTCTTGAGTGATTTTACTGTTGAAGATTTAGACTAATGTTCAAATTTGAGTGACCTCACAATTGAAATATAGACCATATGTTGCATCTTGTGCGTTGTAGTGCCCAAAACAATGTTAGTTTCAGTTTCTTGAGTGACTTTGCTGATGAAGAGCTATACGTGTTCAGAATCTAGACCATATGTTGCAGCTTCTGCATTACAGTGTCCAGAACAATATTAGCTTCCATGTCTTGAGTGAGTGACTTTACTTTTGAAGATCTAGACATATGTTCATATTTGGGTGACCTCACAATTGAAGACCTAGACCAGGGGTCGGCAGGCAGTTGATCCCGATCTACCTGTAGATCCCAGGGGATGATTTGTTAAATTTTCAGGTGACTGCGGAGAAAACAAAGAAAGACTTTAAAAACCATCATTTTTGGACTGCAGGACTTGTTGTGACGAATTACTTACCGACAATTTAAGAAATAGTAAATAAGAGTGACTGTGAAGCTTCTCACAAAAAATGTACATTAGATTAATTTTTTTTAACTGAACTATATGTTGATCTGGGAAGGTTAAGGCGGCCGGCGTGATGCCAACCACATCACCCCTAGTGTGCCGACAGTCAAGATAATATGGGCCTAACACCATATTCCCAATATGCCTCAATGGGCGTGTAACGGGTTCCTTTACCTTTTTTATATGTCACGGCTTTTATAATTTAGTATTTCTTTCCTCCCTTTCACCCCGCTTAACATTACATACAGGATGCACGTATTGGAAATTCCAAATACACTTAAACTTGAAAATAGACGTGATTTAATCAAGGTAGGTCCTTAGAGAGCTAAGGGTTTCCAAAGTAGATCCTGGGTTGTCGACCCCCGATCTAGACCAGTGGTTCTCAATATTTCTATGGAGCCACAGTAAGATGGTACAGTACCTTTGTTCCAGCTAACAGGTAAATGAGGCTAAGAAGGGGGCAATAAGCAAAAATAGGTTGAGAACCTCTGATCTAGACCGTGTGTTACAGCTTCTGCTTTAGTATCTGAAGCCATATGACCTTCCATTTTTTTGAGTGACTTATTGCTAAACTTTTCCCACGTGTTTATAGTTTCCAATAGAACCTTACCTTCCATCTCCTGAGTGACCACTTCACTGTTGAAGCCTGGACCATGTGGTCACACAGACATATTCCATAGTTCCCATGATATTTACACCCATTTTGTGTAACCATTATTTCATATGTGCTTACATAAATTTGTTAACTGCGGTATGTTAATTGTTACATGTAATAATCAAACTGCAACAGAAGCACTGACCTGCTTAGTATTAAGACTCCCAAAAAAAAAAATGTATAACACTGCCATGTTTTAATTCTATGACAAGAATGGTTACTAGAAATTAATATTTTGTTTCTCTTTTTCTCATGTCAAAGTGCAATTACAGATTTTTAGCCTAGTGAGTGTCATTTTTCATTGTATGTATACATTACTTTGTACTGGGTTAGGTAGTCTTGTAGTTTTCAAAGGTTTTGTGTGTGTGTTTGTGCATGTTTTACCACAGTTTAAGGAATTGCATTTTTCAGCTATCGCTGCCTTTGTTACAAATATACAGGTGTGTGTGTATCTTAGCACTGCCCATGTATCACTAGGTTTGTATTTTCAGTTATCACTGCCCCCTAGCACTTTGAAGATTTTTATTTTCACTGCCATTGTACAGAACACACTGTTCTTTTAATCTAAGTTGATTCTCATCGTGTGTAGTGACATACAGCTGAAGTCATGACACAGTTCAGTAGGACTTACGTTTTATAGATGAAAACTAGACAATGGTCAATGCTAACTAGCCTTTTATAGAACTTTTGAAAGACAAGAAACTAGAAATTGGCCTGTGCTAACAAATTTTTTTGGATAGAACTTTGAAAGGCAAGAAACTAGAGATAAGTCTATGCTAACAAACGTTTTATTGAACATTGGTCAGTTCTAACATACCTTTTATAGAACTTTGTAGGGCAAAAAACTATAAATTATTCGACGCTAACAAGATTTTAGGGGGGAGGGTGGGAGAAAAACAGAAACAGGTACCACCTTTCTGATCATGATGTTGAAAAAATACAAGAGCGTAGCAAATATAAAGAGTATCATTTGTGAACCAGTTTGTAATTTATGACTCCACCCTCCTACAATTAGCAAGGGATCTAATTTTGTAAAGGAAAGCCATCTTCTCAGTTGTTGATGTCACTAGGTAATAAAGGTTTTATTTTTCACCTCCTTATTGTAGTGTCCTAAAAAAGTGCCCAAAATATTTTTGTTATTACTGTTAAAACAAAAATAATGTTTTTGTGCAACATAGTTAAGGGAAGCCATGGTCCGCCTTAGTAATGCAGGGCCCATAATTTGGACCATTCTGGTGGTGTCCCCTGGATTTTATGTCAAAACATAGCTAATAAAAATATTGTTTTATTTTTAATACAGTGTAACAGTACATATTCCTGACTTCTAGTTTGAAATAATCCTTGTTCCTTGCTTTGTTCAAAGCTGGAGGAGATAACCCGAGTGCAGGGCCCCCTGTGAGCGTGAGTACCAATTGGGTCAATTAGGTTAAATTGTCCTAAGGCCAGCCCTGAAGGGAACCACAGGATTCCACTTATAACAGCAAGATATAACCTGACAGAAAGATAGATTTTAATGTGATTCAAAGTTCATTTGTAAAACTGAAAGTTGATGCACACTACAAGATGGAACAATAACAGCAGGTTGTGACCTACCATGAGTGTACAGTTTAGTCACAATGTTTAGAAATTTTTTTATTTTTTTTTATGGATCCGATGAGGTTCTAACCTAAGCCCTGTGAATTACAGCATTATGTATTCTTTCTTTGCTGTACTCCTTAATTTTTTTTTTTTACAATGTCGATTATGAAATTGGTTTTATTTTTTATTTTATTTTTGGTTGGAAATTTTTCATGATGAATATTTTCATTTACATGCCGTTTACTTGTGGCTTTATATACAAAATTACACTGTAGTCATTTATTTTTTTTGTATGTTAATTTTGTTATATATTTCTCTTTTACCTTTGGTTTATATCGTCGCTTGTATCGATAGGATATACATGAAACAAATGTCAAAATAAGGGCAATAAATGTCATTTGACTAATACATTATATTTGTTATTTCCAGAAGCAAATTTTTTTTAAATAATCCAAACCGATATTACAAGATAGAGTAAAATTTGCTGCCCGCTATGAGGTCTGGAGATCTGTAAGTATACAGCGGTGGTGAAGGAGGCAGAAATAAATAATAAAACTTATTAGTCAAATGGCAGTAACTGGTCCTTGTTTTGATATTTATTTCATATATATCACAATAGATAATGTGACAATATAAATTTAAAAATAGGGAGTGACTTTACAATCACCTAGTATGTATTGCTACAACATTTCTGACCACCGTTTCTCATATTAATGATTTTATACAGACTTTTCGTTAGTTGCGTTAAGCTGAAATACTAGTAACATGAACTAGTGCATTCTTTTTTCATGTAAATTGAATATTTGTCCATCTACAGAAAACTATCTTGTGCTACATTTTAATTATGAATACAAGCATCGGCATTAATCAGTGTTAGACATGTATTTAATACAGACATAAATGAATGTATTTAGCTCAGAATGCGGCTGCAATCTTCCTGTGGACCACCTCAGTTATGTGGCATTGCCTCTCGGCGGCATCCGCGTCGGCTGGCATTCAACAGCCAACTCACAACTGTTACGGACCAAGGGGAATCCCTTTAACGGCTATGCCGTTCCTCAGATTTCACCAGCAGAGGCATGCTGCATGGGCAACAGCTTGACCTCTTTAAGCAAGTGCCCACCGAGACATCGTTTCGGAACCACACTCCTATAGTCAGAAATGACTGAAAAGTATAGATAGAATATCACTGATTAAATAGCATGGCGAACACAGAGATGGCTAAAGGGCTCAGCATCCTTCATCATTTTCCTTATCTGCTCAGTAAACAACCTCCACTGCAGCGGGCCCTCTGGCAGGAAGCCGGCACTAAAGTCAATATGTGCTCATGCAACAGTGGTGTCTGTAGCATTTTGTTTTACAGTATGAGGTTCTGTACCTAGAGCGCTTGCTTCTCGAGGCAAAGTTACTGGGTTCAAGAAAAAGGGATACTCACATAAAAATCAGTCTCAGGTTAGACATACTAACCTGAGATTTCGCCTCGAGTAATAGCGGGCGTACGCAAAAAGAAAAAAAAACTGGGTTCAAAACCAGTTAGTGTCATGCCAGGTGTAAATGGATGCCTAACTCTTGCATTTGAGTTAGGAAGGCTAACGCAGCAAAGAAGGGACCTGGTCACCCCACCTCATAAAGCTATGACCTAATATAATGAAGTCTAGGACCTAGTATAATGAAGTCTAGGACCTAGTATAATGAAATCTAATCGATTAAGAAGCTCTCACAACAAGCAGAAGAGAAAAGAAAACTTCGAAAGGAACACCAGGACCAAAAAAAAAAAAAAAAAAAGCAGCTGAGGGTTGTCACCTTAGGGGCACATTCCCATCTTCAGTTATGACTGAAGGGCCTATTATTATTATCCTTAACAAGAGCTGATGTGGTTTATTGTTAGACTCTGGGATGATCTTCGTGAAATGTTAATGAAATTTTTGTTTTTTTGGCTGGCAGCCATTAACATAAAAGTGATCAGTAAAGGCCAAAAAAAAAAAAATGAATTTTTTTCTGTCAAACTGTGGTAAGTGTTCTTTGTTTTATTGTCTTATTCTCCAAGAATGTACATAAATACAATCAAAGATGGCCGGCCTAAAGCTGGTTTCTTAAACTGTGGTTCACAAACACCTGGGGGGGGGTGGTGTCCATGTATGGATTCTAGGGAGTCTGTGTACATAAATTTTTAAAAGTAAAGTTTAAAAAAAAAAATTTATGAACATTTTTTCCCCATGAAGAGATCCAGACAATCAGAGGGGTCCGTAGCCTTCATCTGAAGGGTCCATGGCACAAAATAGGTTAAGAAGCCTGGTCTAAAGTGATGCTCTTTTTTCATTTCCTTAAATATAGATAGAAATATGCCTAAACTTGTACTTCTTTGATCACATGTAATTATTTTAAAAAGGGTTTTCTTGTGTATAATTATAGTAATTTTTGATAATAAATTATGAACAGGCCTTGTAACTACATTTGTCATTCTGTTGATTTTTCTGTGCTATCTGTAGTCTTGTGTTTGCATTGTTGTTACAATTATTAATACTTTACAGTAACTCTAGGGCTTCAGTACGCATGTATTTTTCTAATAATAAATTAGAATTATTGGTAACCGGAAAGTGATGGTTTGGTTACCCATTATCCCTTAATCCTGCTAGGTGCTGGATAGTAAAGAGTTTACAGTATATATATATATATATATACTTTTCTGATGTTGCTTTCTTTTATTTTATTTATTTATTTTTTTTTTTTTTTGTATTTTCCCCCATCTGCTCACGTCTTTTAAAAATTACACACACTCACATACGTGCTGGGTTTTAGTGGTTTCTCTACACATGTGTTATTTCCTGTATAGCATTAGCTGGGATAAATTGCTTCATGTATGCATATTGTAATGTCTTGTAAAGTGTGCTTGAGAGCACACTGATAATTCCTATTTAAGACAACACAAATACTGTATACTTGTCACATAATTGCTGTATATTAAAAGTGAGAATTATAAAATGATACTGACATTAACCTAGTCTCGGCTGTGTTTGACTGTGGGCAGAGGAAGATATTCGAGATGTGTTTGACTGGGTGGAGAGGAAGATATATGCGATGTGTGTTTGATTCCGGGGAGAGGACGAGATGTGTTTGACTGTGGAAAAGAAAAATATGTGTGGAGAGGAAGATATGTGTGGAGATGTGTTCGACTGTGGGGAGAGGAATATGTGTGTGCAGATGTGTTTGACTGTGGGGAGAGGAAAATATGTGTGGAGAAGATACATGTTTAGGAATATAAATAAGTTGAAAAAAGGATAAGATGAAAGATAGTCATCATCAGTAGCTTTTAACTCCATATGGAGCTTGGGCGTCCTTTTTTCACACAACATGCCTAAGAAAAATTCACCGAATCTTTTGGCCGAATACCATCACCAACCAAGATCTGCTTACTCTGAGCAAACAAGAGGACATGCACACCATCATAGCTGGCAGACGCTGGAGCTGGGTTGGCCATGTCCTCAGAAGAGACCCTGATGCCATCACAAGAACAGCTATGCTTTGGACCACTGAAGGAAAACGAAAGAGAAGCCGACCAAAAACAACCTTGTGGAGGCTGAGATGCAAAGAATTAACTAAAGTTGGGGCACTGTACGAAGGATGGCCACCGACCGAACAAAGTGGAATCAATTTGTTGTTGCCCTACAAGACGCCACTAGGCATGATGGCCACTGACTGCTTTGACGGTCGGCGGCTAAGGATCCAAGAAGGAGCTTGGGACTTCATGACCATCTTT
This sequence comes from Oreohelix idahoensis, assembly GCA_024509875.1. Lineage (NCBI taxonomy): Eukaryota > Metazoa > Mollusca > Gastropoda > Stylommatophora > Oreohelicidae > Oreohelix > Oreohelix idahoensis. Next base: position 135,255 of record JAMPIV010016630.1, on the reverse strand, counting down.
TCAAGGTATTTCCTCGTCTTCTTTATCCCTGTCATGACTCTCCTGTTCCATTCTCCATAGATTTTTTTGTTTGTTGCATGTCCTTCTAGCTCTTTTACCGTGGGGATTGTAGAATAAGGACTGACCTGTAATGCTATCAGTAGGTTTCTTCAATGTATGTCCAATACAATGATGTTATCTTCACTCCTCTTGTTCTAATGTAAATTGGTTCTTGTCATCAGTTTTATGTTGGTGATTTTACCACACATGGCGCTGGTAAACCTCTTCACCCCAGGGTAGAAAAGAAACGAACGATTAAGTAGAATTAATAGTAGATCTGCTGGTCTCTCGCTGCAATGGTGATGGGTTCAAATGACCGGACTGACATGCTCCAGTCTACCCAGCTGTAAATAGGTACCTGACTCTGCTCTTTGAGTTAGGGAAAGAAAAGGCAGTGAGGAAGGGAACTAGTTACACCACCTCTCAATGCTGGACCTAGTATGGGGAAGTCTCTAACACTTTGCTCCCCTACAATTGTAGATCTTAGCATATCATTTTAATCCTCGTACTCCCTGCCAAACAATAATGTAGAAAAATCATTTTCTTTTGCGCTCCTTACGGAGCAGGAAGCCTGCACCAAGCAGTGACATGCTCTTTCAGCAGTGGTTTCCGTGGCTATTTGTTTTACCTCATGAGGTTGCCAGCCCCTTGCACAATCTCATAATACATATTTTATGTACACGCCTGAGGGTGGAGTAGTCCTGTGCTTTCTTTGTTTCTTCAGGGACCCCTGAGAACTACAAGATACATGCCCCCAGAATTACAAGAAGATACATGCCCTGAGAACTACAAGAAGATACATGCCCCGAGAATTACAAGAAGATACATGCCCCGAGAACTACAAGAAGATACATGCCCCGAGAACTAAAAGAAGATATATGCCCAGGAACTACAAGAAGATACATGCCCTGAGAACTACAAGAAGATACATGCCCCGAGAACTACAAGAAGATACATGCCCCAAGAATTACAAGAAGATACATGCCCAGAGAACTACAAGAAGATACATGCCCTGAGAATTACAAGAAGATACATGCCCCGAGAACTACAAGAAGATACATGCCCCGAGAACTACAAGAAGATACATGCCCCGAGAATTACAAGAAGATAATGCCCCGAGAACTACAAGAAGATACATGCCCCAAGAACTACAAGAAGATACATGCCCTGAGAACTACAAGACACATGCCCCGAGAACTACAAGAAGATACATGCACAAAATTAGGAAATGAAGAAAGTAACTCGATGCTGGACCTACTATAGTGAGGCCTCTAACACTTTCACTCCCCTACAGCAGTATCTGCTATGGGACTACCTTGACCTTTTAATCATAATTATGCTTCAGCTCCCTAAGAAGCATATACCTTCTGGTCCTGTGCCATCTGTTCAAGGTCTTTCAATGTTTTTTTATCCGTTTTCATGTCTGGTCTTGGGTTCTGTTTTCCACATACTTTTTCTGTCTTCCTTTAACTCTCGAGATTCTAGAACAAGGACTTCCTTGTAAAGCTATCAACAGGTTCCCACTGTGTGTTCAATCCAATGCCATTTTCTTCTTCTCATGTGTTGTTCCATTGGCACTTGTCTGGTTCTTGTCATCAGTTCCATGTTGACGTCCTTGGCATGCCATTTCAATCCTTTTCTTTTCTAAGCAAGTGAAGTAACTGCACATTGAAAAATACGTTTTTAAAAAAATGAATGTAGAAAAGATGGCCAGATTTCAGGCAGTGAAACATTCCTGTTTGATGTTGCCTCTTTGGTCTTCCTCTACCCCTCTTACCCTGGGCATTCCAGAACAGGGATTGTCAAGAAATACTATCAACAGGTTTTCTTTATGTGTGTCCTATCCATCACCCGTATGTTACCGTGGCCCGAAAGGGGAGCAAAAAATAGTAACACTGTACCCAACCATGCATGGGTTGGGCATGGGGCTGGTTACCACAAAAACTTCAACATCCATCTCCAGCATTTTCGTCTCATTTCTTGTTCCACTGGCGCTTTTCTGGTTCTTGCCATCAGTTGCACATTATGAACTTGTCATACCACATCACTTCCACATTAGTGATCTTGTCATATCACTTCACTTCTTGTCATCACTTCCACATTTGTGAACTTGTAATACCACTTCACTTCTTGTCATCACTTCCACATTTGTGAACTTGTAATACCACTTCACTTCTTGTCATCACTTCCACATTAGTGAGCTTGTCATACCACTTCACTTCTTGTCATCACTTCCACATTAGTGATCTTGTCATATCACTTCTGGGACCCAAAGATGCAGCAATAGAGAATGCAGTCAGCGACCCATAGCTTGACTGCTTGCATCAGGATAAGCGAACCAGAGCTGGTCAAGACTGTACTCCACCTCCACGTGGTGGTCCTAGAAACAGTCTGCATCACTGCAGACTGGCTGAGCGAGTACGGATCGAAGAGGGAAGGCAAATCCGGTCCCAAAAAATGCCGTGCTGAAGTCGGATGTGTCGACCGAAAGGTGCAGATATCACAGCTACGGCGTAAACAGACACAACGCAACCACCGTCCTTTTCAGGGCAAACGAGGAAGAAGAAGAAGAAATATCACTTCTATTTTACGCAAACATCCAGTAAAGAACAGACGGTGATAGTAAAATAAGAAGAATAGCAAAGACTTTAGGAAGTCTATCAAATCTGATAGATACAAAGAAAAGAAGACTCCTTTATCAGACTTTGTTGATGCATATTCCCATTGTGATTTATCATCATCCCCATGACCCTATGGAGCATAGTCTTTGAACTTTGACCTACTTCTCGCAGAGTTTCCCGTCTTGTACAATCCATTCAATTTCTTTTCTACGTCTTGTTTGTCCCTTTCTCCGTGTGTTTTTCTTTTAGGTAGCCCTCTGTTTCTCATATCCTGGGGTTTCCAGAACAAAGACTGCTTTGTGGTGATTTCGGCTGATTACATGTTGTTGAAATTCTAATCCCCAACCCAACCAGTCCTGTCATCGAAGGTGGCCATGTCGAGGTTGTGCAAGGGGTTAGCAAAACATCCTGCAAAAATGTGCCACATTAACCATTACTACCAGAGCTCACAAACCCTTTGATTCAGCGCCGCCCCCCAAGAACAGTGTAGTGGTGCTCTTAGTCTCAAGGAATGAAAAAAGGGTAGGGTGGATAGGTTTATACTCTTAGTTTGATATTGTTAACATATTTTACTTGATTTTTATTACTATTGGACAATTAATTCATTTGGCACCCCAAGCAGGTTAGGCATTCAACAAACTTATGCCAAGTCTTCACGTCACGTGCCATCAGCTCAAAATCCTTTCATGTTTTCCTCATTCCCTTCATGTCTGTCTCCAGTTCTCTTCTCCATGTGTTCTTTTTTTCTTCCCCTACCTCTCTTACCCTGGGGATTCCAGAACAAGGACAAGCAACACATTTCCTTGGTGTGTGTCCTATCCATCGCCAGTGTGTTCATCTCATCTCTTGTTCCACTGGCACTTGTCTGGTTCTTGTCATCTCTTGTTCCACTGGCACTTGTCTGGTTCTTGTCATCAGTTCCACATTAGAGACCTCTTCAGGCCACTTCAATCCTTCTATTCCACGCCAGCACCAATTTATGAAAGTCTGTAGCTTCTTGGTTGTTGTGAACGCACAGTCTCAACTCATTCAATAACAGACTCTTCAAATGCTTCATGGGGCCGAAGACGCATCAAAAGTGAGGAATGCAGTAAGTGACCCATAGCTTGACTGCTTGCGTCAGCGAACCAGAGCTGACCAAGACCCTACTCCACCTCCAAGTGGTGGTCCTGGAAACAGGCTGCATCACTGCAGTCTGGCTGAGAGAGTAGGGATCGAAGAGGGAAGGCTAACCCGGTCCCAAAAATGCCATGCCGAAAACGGATGTGTCGGGCCGAAAGGCGCAGATATCGCAGCTTTGCTGTAAACAGCGACACAACGTAACAAACATCCTATTTAGGACGAACGCAGAAGAAGAAGAAGAAATACTTCATGAGTTCTCATTCAATGCCACCCTAATCTGATTATGTTCAAATTATTGTTTGATTTATTGTACAAACAGTTTTGTTTTCTTTTTTTTTTTTTAAATTTTGTTTGTAGGCCTATGTGTTTTTTTTTGTCTTTTGGTTTTGTTGTTTTTTTCCATTACTTTCTAGTTTGTTAAAAAAAAAAAAAAACTTAATTCTGATTATGATTGCATACTGTAAATGTATGCTCTTGTAATTACATTTATAATGTTGCATGCCTTTAAATTAATGCTTAAAGTAACATGTGGGAATGAAAGGATATAGTATGCAAGATAAATGAGAGTGGAAGGGCAGAATGTTAGACAGGCCTGCACGCAAAATTCTTAACCCTTTGAAAATAAAGTTTCTTCATTTGTTCGTTCATGTTTGAGAACCATACAATAGTACTGAATTGATATTTGAGTTGTTAATAAACCGTTACATTCTTATAATTTAGTAATTGACCTAATATCTTGTCAAATATTACTAGCAATTAATCTGTCAAGAAATGACACCAAAGAATTATGGTGTAAGATTTCTGCCTCATGTCATGAGAATAGCACCATTTCTCTTGCATTCATTTTCCTCCCTTCCATTTGCTTTTACCTTCCATCCAGCTAGTTAGCCCGTCAATAAACAGACACTTGGAACAATAACAAACATAAAAACTGAAAACATAACTGAATTAAAATAATTAATAAATATTAAAAACTCTGTCAGGAATAGAAAGTAGAATGTTTGCTTGGAAGTCAAATGCTCTATCCACTAAAGTATTTACGCTTCTTGGTAAATGTGGTTTTTAAAAATATTTTCATGATTTCCTCCCTGAGCGTTGCATTACTTGCAGACACACCCTCTTGATGCTGGACCTAGTTTCATGCAGCCTCTAACACTTCACTTCCCTGCGGCCGTATCTGCTATGGGACTACTTTACCTTTTATTACATGTCTTCTTCTTTCTTGGATCCTTAGCCCCTGATTGTCAAAGCAGTCAGTGGCCATCACGCCTAGTGGCGTCTTGTAGGGCAACAACAAACTGTCCCCATTTTGCTCGATCTGTGGCCATCCTTCGTGCTGTGCCCCCAACACTGGTTCATGCTTTGCATTTCAGTCTCCACTGTTCTCCGCCAGGTTGTCTTAGGTCTGCCTTTCTGTCGCCATCCTTCTGGGGTCCATGGCATAGCAGTTTTGGTAATGGTGTCAGGGTCCCTTCTGAGGACATGGCCAACCCAGTTCCAGCATCTGCCCACAGTGATGTTGTGCATGCCTTTTTTTACTGCACTGTGTAAGCAGTTTGTGGTTGGAGATTGTATTTGGCCAACAAATTTAAGATTTTCCTTAGGCAGGTTGTGTGGAAAGAAGATAATTTGGATATTTCCTTTTCTGTTACTCTCCAGCACTCCGTGCCATACAAAAGTACAGAAAGTACGCAACTCTCGCATATATTAATTTGGTGTTTGTGCTGTACTGAAAAGATTTCTAAATGTTGTTTAGATTTGCTAAGGCTGTTCTGGCTTTATTCATTCTGTTACTGATGTCTTTGCTTTTTCTGTCATCTGGGGTTACTATGTTTCCTAGATATGTAAATGTATTTGTTCATTCTAGCTTTTGGTTCCTTATTTTTATGGGTTCAGGATTTATTACACTGAGTGTCATAATTTTTGTCTTCTTCAGATTGATACTCAGTCCCACTTGTTGGCTGTATTTATTCAGTCTGTTTTTTTTGTTTGTTCGATGTGCTGATGTGAATGTGAGAGTTGTGCAACATCGTCTGCGTATTCTAGATCTTCCAGTGTGGTGAATGTTGTCCATCTTATTCATATAAGGATATCCTCTGTTGTCTGGCACATCACCCAGTCTATGACAGTTAAAAATAGAATGGTTGACAAGGGGTAACCCTGTCGTACACCTGCTTTCACTTCAAAAGTAAGGTTGCTCATCCCAACACTGCATGTAAAGTTAGCATAGAGACTTTTTATGATGGAAACAATACACTTAGGGATCCCATAAGCCCTTAGTATTTTCCATAAGCTATCATCGTGTATGCTGTCAAAAGCCTTTTCAAAATCGACAAAGTTTATATATAGTTGTCTTTGCCATTCTGAGCACTGCTCTATTATGTTCCTGAGGGTGAAAATATAATCTGTGCATCTTCTGTTCTTTCTGAACCCTGCTTGTTCCTTCCTCAGTTTCTGATCTACTGCTTTTGAGATTCTGGGGATAATTATCCTGCCCAATATTTTGCAGGGATCTGAGAGGAGAGTAATACCTCTTCAGTAGTTTCAGTAAGGTCACCATTTTTTTGGTAATTTGATAATTGTTCCTTTCTTCCATTCAAGTGGTGTTGTCTCCGTTTGCCAGATTTGTGCAAAGAGTGGTTATAAGAGTTCAGCTGATAATTCAGGATCAATTTTAAATAGCTCTGCGCTTAAGTTGTCTTGACTAGGAGCTTTTCCATTCTTCAACCCTTTCATTGCTGTGATGATTTCTTCTTTCTTGGAGCATCTGTATTGATATCCAGGTCCTTTTCAGCCTCAGGAATGTTCAGCTGCATCTCAGGTGGTGTCTTATTGAGTGTTTCTCTGAAGTTCTCAGCCCATCTTGCTTCTTGCCCCTGTTCTTGGTGATGAGATGTCCGTGTTTGTCTCTTACTAGTGTAATATTGTTTGCACCTCTTTTTCCCCTGATGGTTTTTGTTACTTTGTATACCGTGCTTTGTTCATTCCTCAGTGCTGCTTATTCTGCATGTCTTGCAAGGCCTTCTAGGAAATTCCTTGTCAGCTCAGCTGACTGTACTGTTTAGTGTATATTTCCTTTAACCTGGGAGACTTTGCTTCCGATTTCTTTCTTTTGATTACTTTTCTCATCCCTATGGTTTTCAATGTTGTTGTGGTATCCAATCTTGTATCTTCTTTTCCTGGTAACCCAAACATGCTTCACTACTGTCCCTAAATATCGTTGAAAGGACACTGAATGTTTGGTCCACGTTCATCGTCCTCTGTGCCCTCCTGACTTTTGGAAGTTTGATGACGTTTCTTTATATCTGCCACAAAAGCTTTTTCTTGGTAAAGAGGTCCTTCAGTTTGTTGATGTCGTATCTTTTTGGCTTTCTTACCTTAGGTCCAATAATTCTAAGCTTCACCTGTATTACTGCTATACTACAAGGTGTTAAATAAACGTATAAATAAAGAATTTTATTCGTTAGTATCTTTCGTTTTGAGGATATATGCACTAACTGTTGGAAAATCATGGAGTCGTTCTTTTTCCGAGTGTATTTTTTTCTGCTAGCAATGATTCTGATTTCTCTGTTTCGCACCATATTTTGTTAACTGCTTTTTTTAATCAAAATTTCACTTTGTAGTTGGTGATATTTCTTATACGGAAACTCTCCGTGTCAAAGATAGAATTTATGCGGTTTTGACAATTATTGCTCCCTGCGTATTTTGTAGTTGCCGTCTCCTTGGTGACATGTTTGGTAGACACCGTACTTATCAATTTAGGCGTACTGTATCGTGGTCTTGAAAGCACTGTAAAACTGTTTGGAGATGTCGGGAACCTTGAGTTGACTGCTGCCTTTATTAGAGTTATAAATGTGGAAGTCTGAAGGCGAACGAGGAAGAAGAAGAAGAAGAAGAAAGCACTGTGTTCTCGGTAATTTCCTATCTTTCGTACCTTTTTGGTCCGCAGTGAATATATGTAGTTAGGTGTTGTTTCGTAGCAGTTAGGGTTAGGATTAGTATTATGGTTAACACTAACCCTAACACAAACCCTAACCTTAAGCGCTACGAAACAACACCTAACTATACATATTCACTGCGGAGCAAAAAGGTACGAAAGATAGGAAATTACCACATTACCTATCCTGCGTCAGCGTCTTATTTATGTGAAATACGGTAAACCAAAAAAAAAAAAAAAACTTGGTAATTTACGCTGGTGAAAGTGAAAGTTGGTTGACGGGTGGTGTAAAACTAGACGTCTGCTGACTGCAAAGTCTGTGGCAAAGAAACACAAGACCTTGAGTTACTCAGATTAAAACTCCATAAGTAGACATCTTGTAACAAGTGCCAAAAGCAAAGAGATTACAAGCCCTTGAGATACACATCGTATCAAACAGAGAACACAATAAATAAAAGGAGGAGTTAAAGCAGAGATTCGAACCAAATACGTACGGGTAACAAATTATCGCTGTAAGGGCGAGACGTGCCATGGAATTCGGTTTACCAAACAATTGTAAATAGTTTTAAGGGTCAGTTTCACAGTACGTTTAGATTCGTTTCTTTTTTCACAATAGCCATGGCAGATCTACTCAGAAGTAGTAGCAGGCCTAACTCTCGGTTTTGTTTGTCTGGTTTTTTTTTTTAAAACACGCACCCAAATTTGATAATTTTGATTTGCCCTATTTACAGTGATTGGACAGGATATGTGATGCCGCTTTCTTCTTCTTCTTCTTCCGTCCTTAGCCAAAGACCGACCAAGCAGTCAGAGGCCATCACGCCTTGTGGCGTCTTAAGGGCAACAGCAGATTGATTTTCTCTGTTGTAGTTTCCCATCACGCCTAGCGGCGTCTTTAGGGCAACAACAAATAGATCCATCTGCCGTTGTTTCCGTAATCGGTGTGACAAGCCAACGGGTGATCAGCCCATTGGGCAATGCCGCTTTCACGTATCGGCAAATACTCATGTTATTTGAAATTGAAAACAATATATGGTAATTTCCTATTTCTCGTACCTTTTTGCTCCGCAGTGAATATGTGTAGTTATGTGTTGTTTCGTAGCACTTAGGGTTAGGATTAGCGTTTGGGTTGAACGGGAAATTTCTTATCAAATAAAAACAAAGTAGTAGTATTAATAACAACATGATTAGTAATGGTAGCGAGTAAAAGTAGTCCTACTGAGTAGTAGGCCTAACCGACAACTGGTAGTGAATAATAGTAGCAGTGAATAGGAGTTAGTAACTAAACTAGTTTGCACTGAGTCTTACTAACAGAGTTGTAGTAATGGTAGTAAGTAGCTAAAGTAGTGTGCATTGGGCCCTATTAACAGGCTTTTAGTAAGCCTAATGGTAGTGAGTTGTAGTAGTAGTAATTGGTGGTGAAAAATAGTTGCAGTGAATAATAGTTAGCAGCTAAAGTAGTGGAGTGTAAGACAGGGTGATATTCTGTCACCTTATCGTTTCATACTCCTCATGGACAATGTCATCAAAGCATGTAAGGAGAGGACAAGAAAGTATTCAGTGGGGTACTGGAAAGTGAGACAGGTTTGTTTTCCAGAGCTGGTATTTGCCTATGATGTTGTCCTGATTGCTAAATCAGAGGCCCATCTTCAGTCCAACCTGCAAGTCTGGAAGGAAGAGCTGGAGAAGAGAGGGATGGTCATCAGCAGCTCCAAAACACAAACCATGGTGATATCACGAGAGGGAAGAAGGCATCAGATTATCCTGGGAGAACAGGTCCTGGAGCAGGTCAACCACTTTAAATACCTTGGAACTGTCATTGGAAGGGAGGCATCAAAGAAGAGTTGGCTACCTGAAGAGCAGCAGCTGGGGAGACTTTTTCAGGCCATAAATCAAGGATTCCTCAGTAAAAGAGAAGTTGGCAAGAAGACAAAGATGGCTGTATACAGCTCCACCTGTGCTCCAGTCTTGACTTATGGATGCAAGTCATGGACAATGACTACAACCCACAAAAGCCAGCTCCAAACTTCAGAAATGAGGTATCTGAAGAAGGTGGTTGAAGTAACAAGAAGAGACATGGTCCGCAACCAAACGATATGGCAAGGCAGCCCCTGCAGACCCAAATAGAACAGTCCCAATTACGATGCTTTGGCCATATCTGCAGAATGGGAGAAGATCGGCTACCACGACAAGTATGGGACACTAAGAGCCAGAGATCCAGACCTCCAGGACGACCTTGATGGGAGGACAGCATTAGACAAACTCTGAAGAATCGAGGACTAAATTAGAACCAGGCCAGGAAGAAGACAGCCAAAATAATAGTATGGCTCCTTCTCTGACAAACCTCTACACCCCATGGAATGACCAAGTATGTAAGTAAGTAGTAGTAAGCTAAAATAGTGTGCATTGAGTCTTACTAACAGAGTTGTAGTAATGGTAGTGAGTACAGGTATACAAGCCCTACTTTCTGAACTGTGCAACCAGCGCAGGGTCGCCATGCAGTGGATACCGTCTCATTGTGGAATACCAGGAAACGAGAGAGCAGACGGACTGGCTAAAGAAGGTGCTGCAGACGAGCAACCGGATGTACCAGTTACGTACCATCAGAAGAAAAAGATGATCAAATCTATCAGAAAGCCACCAACACCAACGCAGGATGACTACCAAGCTATGAACAGATCAGAACAAATAGTCATTCTGCGCCTCAGAACAGGACACAACCGCCTCCGCAGCCACATGTATACAAAATTCAAGATTGGCAATTCAGCCATGTAGACAGGCACCCCAGACTGCGGAGCACGTACTTCAAGATTGCCCCGAATATGATATATTGAGGCAAACCCACTGGCCCAGAGAAACAACACTGGAAGCAAAACTATATGGACATCTGTATGAACTACAAAAGACAGTGAAGTTTATACAAGAAACAACATTGCAGATATAGACAATATAGTTCAAGCGAACGAAATAAGAAGAAGAAGAAGGTAGTGAGTAGCAGTAGTAATAATAATGAGCTGTAGTAATGAGTAGTAGTATTAGTAATTAGTACCAGTTGTAGCTAGCGTAGTGAGTAGTAGCAACAGTAGTCGAGGGTAACAGCAGCAATGAGTAGTGGCAGAAGTAATTGGTAGTGAGTACTAGTAGTAGTGAATTGTAGTTGGTTGCTAGAGTAGTGTTTAGTGATTAATAGTAGTAGCAGTATTTGTGAGTAGTAGCAATAGTAATGAATATCTGTAGCAGAAGTAGTAGTGAGAAGTAGTCCCAGTAGTTTTTATAGTGATTAGTGGTAATAGTAGTAGTAGTAAAATAAAGAGTCCATCCCTACTAACCAGGTCGAATGCTTTTGTGAGGTCTATAAAGGCGATATATAATGGTCTTTTCTGCTCTCTTGATTTTTCCTGAAGCTGGCGGAGAGAGAAGATCACACTGTGACTCTGGATATATGCGCTCAGCTAACTTGTGTAGTCGCATTAAGATGACTTTGGCAAAAACCTTACCAACAATACTAAGAAGAGAGATGCCTCTGTAGTTATTGCAATCACTTCTGTCTCCTTTATTTTTATACAGTGTTACAATCTTGGCATCTCGCATGTCTTGAGGAATAGTTGTCTCTTCCCAGCACTGGCACAGCATCCTATGCATCCTCCTGAAAATAGGCTGCCCTTCTAAAATGCTGGAAATGATAAAGTCATTCCATGACGGCATGAAGGGAACAGTCCAATATGCTGGAAGCACGTCACAGCCCTTTGATATACGAAGTGGCGTTAAACAAGGCTGTGTTCTGGCTCCGATCCTCTTCGGAATCTTTTTTGCCTTACTCTTGAAACATGCATTCAGAGATGCTTACTTACTTAGTCGTTCCCCTTCTACCGTGAGGTGTAGAGGCTTGGAAGAGAGAGCGCCAGACTATTCTATCGGCTGTCTTCCTCCTGGCCTGGTTCCATTCTAGTCCTCGGTCCTTCAAAGATTGTCTAATGTTGTCCTCCCAGCGGACTCTGGGTCGTCCTCGGGGTCTGGATCCTTGGCTCTTTGTTTCCCATGCTTGTCGTGGTAGCCGATCTTCTCCCATTCTGCAGACATGGCCAAACCATCTTAGTTGGGACTGTTCTACTTGGGTCTGCAGGGGTGGGATTTTAGGCCTTGACGTATCGTCTGGTTGCGGACCATGTCTCTTCTTGTTACTTCAACCACCTTCCTCAGATACCTCATTTCTGAGGTTTGGATCTGGCTTTTATGGGTTGTAGTCATTGCCCATGACTCGCATCCATATGTCAAGACTGGGACATAGGTGGAGCGGTATACAGCCATCTTCGTTTTCTTACCAACCTCTCTCTTGCTGAGGAATCCTCGATTTATGGCCTGAAAAAGTCTCCCAGCTGCTGCTTTTCGAGTGGCCAACTCTTCTTTGATGCCTCCCTTTCGGTCTATAATAGCTCCGAGGTATTTAAAGTGGTCGACCTGCTCCAGGACCTGTTCTCCCAGCTTAATCTGATGTCTTCTTTCTTCTCGTGATATCACCATGGATTTTGTTTTAGAGCTGCTTATGACCATCCCTCTCTTCTCCAGCTCTTCCTTCCAGACTTGCAGGTTGGATTGGAGATGTGCCTCTGATTTAGCAATCAGGGCAACATCATCAGCAAATGCCAGCTCTGAAATATAGACCTGTCTCATCTTCCAGTACCCCACTGAATACTTTCTTGTTCTCTCCTTACATGCCTTGATGACATCGTCCATAAGGAGTATGAAGAGGTAAGGTGATAGGATATCACCTTGTCTTACACCAGTGGTGGTCCTGAACTCTTCTGACTTATGGTTTGCTGTCCTCACATAATTTCTGCAAGACTTGTAGAAGCTCTGTATAGCATGAATCAGAGGTGCTGGAATATTCTTCCTTGCCAAACAGTCCCAAAGTTTGCTCCAAGGGACCCTGTCAAACGCCTTTTCCAGATCTATGAAACAAAGATGGATCTCACTCTTATACTCAAGGGCCTTTTCACTCAGCTGTCTGAGTGTGAAGATTAGGTCTTGAGTACTTCGGTTTGCTCGGAATCCGCACTGGACCTCATCCAATTGTGGCTCAGCTAGGCGTCGGAGTCTCTGCTCTAGGATTCTAGAGTAGATTTTACCAGGGACACTGAGAAGGGATATGCCTCTATGGTTTCCACACTGTCGATTATCACCCTTTTTGAAAATTGGTGTTATGATGGCAATCTCCCAATCCTTTGGTATGGTCTTGTTGCACCATGCTGCCTGTAGGACCCTTAAGAGTAATAGGTCGCCTGATGCTCCCATGTACTTAACCATTTCTGGTGTTATACCATCATGCCCTGCTGCTTTGCCCATCTTGATTTTCTCCAGTGCTGCCTTCAGTTCTTCCATCTTTATGTCATCTTCATCACCATTGGTTTCCTCTTCTGTGCTAGTGGTTATCATTTCTGATGCTTGACCTTGCTCACCATCAAGGAGTTCTGAGAAATATTCTTTCCATCTTTCCATTACTTCCTTCGGGGCAGTAAGCAATTTGCCTTGCTTGTCCTTTATAAATTTGAGAGGGCATTGTTTTTCCTTCCTCATGTTCTTTAGGGTCTTATAGAACAATTTCTGGTTTTCTTGTGCATCTTTTTCTAGCTTTTCTCCAAATTCTTCCCAGGACTTCTGTTTTGCTGCTAGCACTTTGTTCTTTGCTTCTGTTCTGAGTGTCACATATTCTCTATATTTTTCCATTTGTCCTGTTGTGTTTTTAGCTCCTAAGTATTGTTTCCATGCCATTTTCTTCTCTCTTATTTTCTCTTTGACTTCCTCTGTCCACCAAGGTGTCCTCTTTCTCTGGTTCCCAAGTCGGACTTCACCACATGCTTCTGCAGCAGCTGTCTTTATGATATCCGTGAATTTAATCCAGAGGGTTTCCAAGTCATCAGGTTGTTCTTCTGTGTTGCTCACCGCTGCAGCAATAAGCCCCTGATATCTGGTCTTAATTTCTGGCTCTCTCAGCTTGTAGGTCCTAATGCTCATTTCTCCTGCTCGTTTCCTTGGTTTCTTGCGTGATGTTGGGCAGTTCCTAGGCTGAGCAACTCTTTCAGTTGTTCGTTCGATTGTTAGCAGGTAGTGATCACTTCCAATCTCTGGCCCCCTCCAGACTCTTGCATCTCGGACATATTTGAATGAGCTTCTCCGAACAATGGCATAGTCGATCACTGACTTCTCATTCTTTGTTGGTTCACATCTAGTGTATGCATGTATGCGCTTATGGGGGAACTTTGTGTTTGTAATGATCAGATTCTGCTCACTGCAGAATCTAAGGAGTCGCTTTCCATTGTCATTGAGAGTATCTTCTCCATATCTTCCGATAACTCCACCCCATCTAGCATGGTCATTTCCAACTCTGGCATTAAAATCTCCGAGCATGATAACTTCATCTAGGCAGTCATCCACTGTCCTTTGAAGCAGCTCGAAGAATTCCTCCTTGACCTCTGCTCTCTCATCCTCATTTGGCCCATACACTATGACCAGGTTGACTATGGTTTCTCCTTCTTTTAGTTTCACAACCATAATGCGCTCTGAGACAAAGTTCCATCCCTTGATACTATCTTTTTGATTTTGGGCCACAATGCAACCCACACCCCCTTTAGCTCTTTCGGATATGGGTACACCACTGTAGAGCAGCGTGTTGCCATTGAGATCCATGACTCCTTGTCCTTTTTTCTTTGTTTCCGTTATAGCCAGGATTTCTAGTTTTGCTTTCCTCATCTCTTCCACCAGCTCCTCTTCCTTCCCATTTATACTTCTTGTGTTCCATGTTCCATAAGTCGTAGTCCGTAGTCCGTTCCAGTTCGTCGCCTTTAGAATCAGTCCGGTTTTCTCTCTTATGTTACTCGTAATCATGATTCAGAGATGCAACTGAAGGAATATGCCTTCACACTAGGTCAGATGGCCGTCTGTTTAATCTTTCAAGGCTGAAGGCAAAAACAAAAATCAGAAGGGTCACTATAAGAGACTTGTTGTTCGCTGATGATGCTGCAGTCGTCACTCAAAGCCAACAGGAGCTTGATGAATCGCTTCACTAAAGCATGCAAGGACTTTGGCCTCACAATAAGTCTAAAGAAAACGAATGTGCTGAGTCAGGATGTGGGTGCTGCACCAGTTATCACTATCGATAACTATGAATTGGCAGTGATGCACCACTTCACATACCTAGGGTCTACCATCAATGACAAACTCTCACTGGATACAGAAATCGACAGCTGCATTGGCAAAGCTGCAGCTACCTTTGCCCGCCTCACATCGCGTGTTTGGGGAAACTCTAAACTCACAATGAAGACCAAAGCTGCGGTATATAATGCCTGCGTCACCAGCACACTCCTATATGGCAGCGAGACCTGGACGACCTATGCTAAGCAAGAAAGAAGGCTCAATACCTTCCATTTGCGGTGTCTACGCCGCATCCTCGGCATCTCGTGGAAAGATAAAGTGACAAATGTCGAGGTGTTGTCACGTGCTGGCCTTCAAAGTATGTATACGCTTCTTAGACAGCGCAGACTTCGCTGGCTTGGCCATGTTCGTCGCATGGATGATGGTCGCATCCCAAAAGATATCTTCTACGGACAATTAGCAGATGGCAAGAGAACAGTTGGGCGACCACAGCTGAGGTTCAAAGATGTGTGCAAGAGAGATATGAGGGCACTGGACATGGATCCAGCAACATGGGAGGATAAAGCTGCCGATCGCACTAAGTGGCGATGCTATTTACGGCGCCACCTCAGATTGGGCGAAGAGAGGCTCACACAAGAAGCAGAGGTGAGGAGAAAACGTCGAAAGGAGCACCAGGAAAATAAGCAGCTGAGGGCTGTCACCTCAGGGGCGCATTCCCATAGTCAGTTATGACTGAAGGGGCTATTATTATAGTAAAATAAAAATAAAAAAGTAAATCTAGCTGAGAATGAGGTAAAGGATCCTGTTACACGCCCATTGAGGCATATTGGGAATATGGTGTTAGGCCCATATTTTCTTGACCATACGACACACTAGGGGTGATGTAGTCAGTGTCATGCCAGCCGCCTATAACCTTCACATAGTTGCTCTGGTACATAATTCATGAGGCTGAGTCTAAAAAAAATCCCACCTCAACTGGGGATTGAACCATGGACCACTCACCTCAGAAGCCAGTGCAATAACCATTGAACAACTGCAGCTCTAAATATTGCTGAAGAACTTGATATTTCTATTTGAACAAGTACTAGGGACCCAAAGACGCAGCAATAGTGAACGCAGTCAGCGACTCATAGCTTGACTGCTTGCGTCAGGACCAGCGAACCAGAGCTGGTCAAGACCGCACTCCACCTCCACGTGGTGGTCCTGGAAACAGTCTGCAGCAGTGCAGTCTGGCTGAGCGAGTGCGGATCGAAATGGGAAGGCAAACCCGGTCCCTAAAAAATGCCGTGCAGAAGTCGGATGTGTCGACCGAAAGGTGCAGATATCACAGCTTAGGCGTAAACAGACACAACGCAACCACCGTCCTTTTCAGGGCGAACGAGGAAGAAGAAGAAGAACAAGTACTAGAGAAATATAAGTGATAAATAGTTGTTGGAAACCATGTTCATTTATAGGTAAGCATTTTTGCCATATGTAATTCCTGGGGGTCTGTGAAGACACACAAAGAATAAGACTACTGACCCCTCATGCGTTGTACAAGATGACTGACGAGATTTGGCATGGGGCTGACAACCTCATCATGTAAAACTAATTGCCACAGAAACCACATTTGCAAGAGCATGTGACTGCTTTGTGCAGGACCAGCTTCAGTGGTGGCTCCATGCTTTGTAAAGAACGCAAAAGAAGATGATGATAATAATGTGTTTATGTCAGTTTATAGAGTAGTTGGCACCTGGAAGTGGTGAGAATCAAATAGTTCATAAACTGATGAACAAATTAATCAATCACTTGATAATCAAGCTATTCACCACGTCCAGAATCTATACTATCCTGTTCAAATAGCTAATAGCTCATTATTTATTCAGTCAGGACACAATGGCCTCTGCTTTTTTGGGACCTGAATCTCATCGTCCATTATCTGTGATTACGGAAAGTTATCAGACCAAATTAAAAATTCCCACCTTCGAGGGGGACGAGAAGTTTAGATTCGGAACGGATTATGAGAGGAAGCTGTACTCTTTGATTAATGAACATCTAGAGTTGGGAACCACCGACAGATTGGTAAGTCCTGCCTTAAATGTTCACTCACTCACTGTCTCAGACCTTTATTTATTTGCCTACTGACTGAATCACTGTAGTGGTTTTGATGGTATTGTCTGATTGAGATATTACTTAATGTGATGCATGAGGCCAGCTGTGAAGGCTCCTGAGATAAGTGTAGCTGTGAATTGTCAGAAGGCCCTTCTTGCTACCACTACGACCTCACACCTATCTTTTTTTTTTTTTTCTAATGAATGTGGCTACGTTAAAATTCTAGGGTATTGATATGTAATGTGTTGTGGTGGTTTGCAAACACACACACAGATATTTAACAAGTCTAATAATAGTCAGAAAAGGTTATAACACACTGAACTAACTCGAGATGTGTAAAATTGGATAGTAATTTTCTTTAAATTTATTTGTTCTGAACCAAGGTTTTATTTTGGTCAGAACATATGAAAGGTTTTGCAATTATGAAAGAAATGCATGAATATGACATACTAAATGAAAGGTGTGTACATATGTATGTTACTAGACTAGTTAATATTACTACTGTTTATAGTTGTAATCTATTGGGAGAACACTTAATGGATGTGCTGTTGGGGTGGCCTCATCACTCCCTGTTTATGGCGACTACACATTGTCCAGTTATTTGATGGAAATTTTATGGGTGTGTTAGAAAATAAGTTGAGTTGGTGAATTCTCAGCAGACCAGACGCTCACGTAGCTTGAAGGTGTAGCTCTGGTGCTGAGATCTGGTGGCCCCACCTCTCCGTGCTTGGGGCAATATCAGGCTGCTCTGCCAAAATATAAACCGCACGGGTCCACTCTTGTATTAGTAACTCATCATTTGACACCACATTGGTGCCAAATAAAAACTCACAGCTCTGCAATAAAGTATTGGTCATGTGTCAGAATTCCATCCTCTAACCCATTTCTGGACACAACACTACACACAACAACAACACCACATAGACGGGTCAGATCTTTTTGACCAAACAACACATCTTACCAAATTGGTTTCACATAGGATAAGTTCTCCCAGACTACATATTCTGAAATATGTTCATTAGCTTTCTGCCATAGAATAGGATAGGTGATATGTTCCACTGATCTCAACACTTAATCTGTCCTTCATAATCCTTGCTGGAGTTTATGTATTTTATTTGTCTCTAGACCCTGAACTGGGGCGGGGGGTCTAGAGCGAATCCTTACTTGTTGTAAGGGATAGATTTTGATATGGCAGTATCAAATCACTCGAAACATTAAACACATATTAAAATATACAAAGAAATACTTTCAGTCTTACCAGAATTATGAATATAGAACACAGTTAATTGCTAGCAAAACTCAGCTGAGCTGCTGGCTTTAGTATGGCGTCCCTCTAAAGATATCAATTTGCTTCTGGGAATACACCACTATATTATTTACTGTGTCTACTAGGACAACTTATGACGAATGGCAAAAATGCGCGTCTGAGCGCCGATAATATATTCATCTATGGCCAATCACCGCCTTTTTCTTTTCAAATTCAAACCTACTACCAAAAAGTCATTTCAGTCATACCTCAGTCAAGTATGCCTTATTGTCTGTTGGTCCGTCTTTTGAACCAACTCTGCCTTCCCCTACACAATTTTGCCTTTAAAGTTATTTTTAGCCACAATTCTCCAGCCCATCCCCTCTCTTTCCTACCAACTAGATTTTAGCGCTTTGAGTCTCAAGTCTGCAGTTTTTGAAAATTAGGGACATTTTTGTTTCAGTGCAGACGCTCGCTGATATGAACAACACAGTCTTTTGTCAATATCTTTCTTATTATCTATCCTTCTGTATAAATGAAAGCATATTATTTCACTGCTCAAGATGGGCCATCCGGCCAGCTAGGTTTTATATTCCTAACATCATTATTAAGAAAAAGTTACTTTTCAAGGTTAGTTGGTTTTGTAATGCGTTCGTCACTGCATTCAAATAAACGGACTAAGTTATCGCAAAAGCGTCCAAGAAATGACTGTGGCGTATAATAGCTAAGGTCCCTTTTGTCGATTTCTTTACCTTCTGTCAACTTGGGGACGTGACTTTTTCCTCCTTTCCCCACCAATTTGCGTCCTTTTAGCCTTGCTAGTTTCAAGCACGTTTCAGTCATATTTTTTTCTCTGATCTCCGTTCTCATCCCGCTCCAAGGGTAAACGTTTTGCCTTCACGTCTAACAATTTAAATTCCATGGCGGGTGGTGACCCGCGGCGTGGGCGATCATGTATTCTAGTAGCTTACGCATTAGTTTTTATCCCTACGTTGTATCATTGGAGATATTTTAACGTTGTATCACGGTTAATTTTATGACACATCTCCCCACTTGAAAACATGCCTACGGCAAGTTCTAAAACCAGTGATACACATAGATAAAATCTCTCCTCACGCCTGCCATTACTCTAATTTTGATCACAGGGGTGCCGACTGAGGAAATCTGCACCGACATTCAATTTGCCTGGGATATATTGGATACTAAACTGATAAGGTTGAAGCAATAAAGACCACCTCAGCAATCTTGCGTTTTCATGCTTAGCCTGAGATAAGAATACGAGAGGCTGATGGTCCGTCTCGACCACAAAAGTCCTACCATACAGATAGATTTGAAACTTCTTTATTGCCCAGATTAACGCTAAACATTCTTTTTCGCTTGTGGAGTATCCTTGTTCCGCCTTATTCAATTTGCGGCTTGCATAAGCGACTGGTTTCAGTTCCCCATCAGGTGAAGATGATCTTTGCAACAAAGCCGCTCCGAGTCCTACATTACTTGCATCGGTTCTTAAGACAAAGTCCTGTGTCAAATCAGGCAGTTTGAGAATAGGCTTGCTAGTGAGTTTTTCCTTTAAGTCTTGGAACGCTAATTCACTTTGCGCAGTCCAAATAATTTTATCTGGAAGTCCCTTGCGAGTCAGATCAGTCAGAGGAGCACAAATAGAGTTAAAATCTTTGATATATTTTTGATAAAATCCGCATAACGACACGAATGATCGCACGTCCTTTTTTGTTTGTGGTCTAGGTGCTCTCTGCAGTTTTTCCAAGTTCTTGGGATCAGGGGTCATGCTACCCTGATATACAGTGTGTCCCAAGAATTCCAACTCTTTGCATCCAATACAACATTTTGTTGGCCTAGCAGTTAAGTTCGCCTCCCTAAGCCTATTAAATAACATTTCTAGAGCTTCAATGTGTTCTTCAAATGTCTCTGTGGCGACGAGAATATCATCCATGAAATTCGTGATACATGGGTTATTCAGGGGATCCAACAATTTGCGCTTCATCCTTGAAAATACACTCGGAGCATTTTTCAGTCCGAATGGTAGCATGTTGAATTCATAATGTCCATCCGAAGTGCTAAAAGCCAAATAAGGTCTCACTTCAGGCTTCACTGGGATCTGGTAATAGCCTTTACTAAGATCCACCTTTGAAAAGTATTTTGCCTTGTTCAGTCTGGCAAATAACTGTTTTGTGTCTGGTAATGGATCCACTTGTCCTTCTGTGACAGCATTCAGTTTCCTGTAATCTATGCACAGTCTGTGTTCCCCAGACGGTTTTCTCAACAAAACGACACTAGAGCTAAAAGATGATTCACTGTGTGAAATAATCCCCTCCTTCAACAAATAATCTATTTCTTCCTTCAATGCCTTCTCCTTCGCGAACGGAATAGAATAGGCTCTCATACAGATTGGGTTTGAGTCTACCAGTTTCATGTCATACTGTAGCAAATTTGTATGGCCTGGTTTATCTGTTAATACATCTGTATGTTCCTCCAGAACCTGTTGAACTCTCTCCCTCTGGTTTTTAGTCAGGTGCTTACTGACTTTTACCTGTGCTGCTGTTTCACAAGGATGTAATGGGTATTCATGTGAGGTGAGTGGTTCCTTTTGCATTTGAGTTGCGATAGCTAAGGTCAGTAAGGGGGTGCTTTCCTGGAGTGGTCTGTCCAGATACTTCTTTAACAGGTTTACATGATAAACTTTCTCCTTCCCCTTTTTGTCAATTTTATAGTTTGTTCTAGACACCTTCTCTAGAACCGTATATGGACCTTGCCATCCAATTTGTAATTTATTCTGGCTACCGGGTAGTAGAAGCAGCACCTTCTCTCCCACAGCTAGTTCTCTGTCCTTTGCCTTCCTATTAAAATATGCTGCATGTTTCTTCCTGGCTTGTTTCAAATTATCATTTGCCAGTTTCCATCCAGCTTTCAAACGAGTGGTCAGTTCGTTCAGGTATTGATAAGATGAGGTAACAGTCTCTTCCGCCTTCTCATCTGTCCAGGTCCTTAATAGAGCTTCTAATGGACCTTTTATTGGCCTCCCAAATAGCAGAGTTGCGGGAGCCATCCCGGTTGAACTATGTGGTACCTCCCGATACGCAAACAATGCGGCGGGCAGGAATTGATCCCACAGATCCGGTTTTTCGTGTGCCAGCTTTCTCAGGATAGAAATGAGAGTCCCGTTGAACCTCTCTACCTGGCCGTTCCCTTGTGGATGGTACGGACTACAATGAAAGTGTCTGGCTTGAAATAGCTTAAAAACTTCTTCCGTTAGTTTCCCCTTGAACTGAGACCATTATCCGTCAAGATTTGATGCGGGAATCCTAATCGGGTAAATATTGTAAGTAGTGCCTCTGCTACATGTTTTGAATCAATTGATGGCAGGGCTACCGCCTCTCCCCACATAGAACAAGTGTCCACCAGAGTAAGGATGTAACTGTTCCTCCTCTTGGTCCGAGTGAGAGGTCCTACAATATCCACTGCAACCCTCTCAAAAGGTGTTCCCACTATGGGCATTTCCCCTAGAGTTGCAGGAGCAGTCCAGTGCTTTGGAGCTACCCTTTGACATTCTGGGCAGGATTTGACATATCTTTTTATATCCTCCGTTATCCCTGGCCAGAAGTAATGACAAGCTATACGCTGTCCTGTGGCGCTGATCCCCATGTGACCACTGAAGGGAATCGCATGCCCGAGTTCCATCACTTTATCCCTATATGAAGTGGGAAGAACCAGCTGGTTGTGACCATTTGTTCCAGTTCCGGCCTTCCTGTATAATAGTTTGTTCTTCATAAAATATTCCCCCTTGCTCGGAGGTGTGTGGCATTTGGGCAATTTTTTAAAACATGGCTTGAGTGTCCTATCCTCAGCCTGCGCCTTCCTCATCTCCTCTGGATGAGCATTTATAGGTTCACCTTCTTCCTCCTTCTTCTGTGACCTGGTCTGCACTGTCGCCATGATCACAGGTCTCTCGGGATTCCCCAAGAAGACGTATCTACACCCCAATATCAGAGGGTAGATTGGTTCATCTATCACTGCTGCTCTGATTTCTCCTTCCACATAGCGAGTTTTCACCGTTATCCTTGCGATGGGAAGTGTCATGAGTGGTATGTCCTTAGTCGCCCCTTGTATTTCCACTGTTTCTGTGGTATACTGACTTGGGTCCACTAGGCTAGACTTCACAACTGAATCATAATCCAAACCTGTATCATAAAGGCACCTTATGGTGACCCCATTACAAATAACATCCTCACAAACTGGGGGGTGATAAGGTTCCTGTTGTCCATTAGGATTAACCTTTAATCTTTGCGTCCCCGACTTCATTGCAGCAATGTTTGAAGGTTTCCTTCTACAAAATTCGGTGTTATGGTTATCTTTCTTGCACCATTTACACCATCTTTTTCCTTGGTTAAACGGTTTTCTTTCATTGGATTTTTGGTCATTGAACTGTGAGTTTCTGTCTCGATAGTCATTTCTTGGCCGTTCAAAGTTTGTCCTACCTTTATTTCCCTGCTCTCTATTATCAAATTTATTAAATTGCTGTGGAGCTTTAAAATTGTCTATGTGCTTCTTTTTAGCACCACTTACCTCTGCCTGGGCTGCCTGATACCTCTCAGCGACATTTAAAACCTCCCCAACTTCTCTGCACCTTGTTCCATGAGAAATTTCCTCATGTCTGGAGCCATGGACTCTCTGAATTGCTCAATCATGATCATTTCTTTAAGATCTTGGGTCTTCCCCAGAGCAGTCCATTTCTCCAAATAGGTTTCCAGTCTGGCAGAGAATTGGTGGTATGTCTCCCCAGACAACAGTTTGGCATTTCTAAATTTCTTACGATAAAATTCACCATTTTTTTCGTACCTCAATAACAAAGCCTGCTTTAACATGTCATAATTGTCTTGGTCTTCTCTGTTCATTTTTGCGAAGACTTCATAAGAAGTACCTCTCAGTCCCTGTGATAGCTTTAAACTCCACCTCTCTCTCTCTAACCCATATGTAGTAGCTAATAACTCAAAACGTCCTAGGTACCCCTCTATGTCATCGTCTTTTTCAACAAAATGGTCTAAATGAAACCCCATAGCTGATGTTGAGGCTCCCAGACTGGGCGTAGCATCTGAGGCAAAAGGGCTGGCACCATTTTCAGGAGCCTGGCCTTGTAGCTCCAGCTCCCTTAGTCGTAATTCGTGCTCCCTTTGCAACCTTCTATCTTCTGCCTCCCTTTCGGCCTTTTTATCTTCTGCCTCCCTTTCGGCCTTTTTATCTTCTGCCTCCCTTTGCTGTCGTTTTTCTTCTGCCTCTAATGCTTTAGCCTCCTTGTCAGCCTCAATTTGTAACCTCCTAAGTTCTCTATCAGCCTCAATTTGTAACCTCTTCTCTTCAGCTACCTTTCTATCTTCCCTTTCAATATATTTATCACATTCAGCCGTTACATATTGAATTAAAATCTGACCATCCATTCCCATCTCCTTTGCCGTCAGCACAGCAGCTGATCTGAATTTGGCTAGCTCCGCCATACTTTTTAAACAAATCTAGCAATGTGCAAGATAAAATTTCCAACCACTAAAGTAATTCTAATTACTCTAGTCTAAAATAATTCTAATTAATTAATTAATCAATTAACTACCACTGGCTGTGAAGATTCACCAACTTTTATTTTCAGGGACACTTTTAATTTTTAAAATGTGTTCCCTTAATTTATTTCTCCCCCCAGGAGATCCTAATATTATTGATAGGCTAATTATCCCGGGACCAGAGACCCCAATATCTGTAGTGGTTTTGATGGTATTGTCTGATTGAGATATTACTTAATGTGATGCATGAGGCCAGCTGTGAAGGCTCCTGAGATAAGTGTAGCTGTGAATTGTCAGAAGGCCCTTCTTGCTACCACTACGACCTCACACCTATCTTTTTTTTTTTTCTAATGAATGTGGCTACGTTAAAATTCTAGGGTATTGATATGTAATGTGTTGTGGTGGTTTGCAAACACACACACAGATATTTAACAAGTCTAATAATAGTCAGAAAAGGTTATAACACACTGAACTAACTCGAGATGTGTAAAATTGGATAGTAATTTTCTTTAAATTTATTTGTTCTGAACCAAGGTTTTAATTTGGTCAGAACATATGAAAGGTTTTGCAATTATGAAAGAAATGCATGAATATGACATACTAAATGAAAGGTGTGTACATATGTATGTTACTAGACTAGTTAATATTACTACTGTTTATAGTTGTAATCTATTGGGAGAACACTTAATGGATATGCTGTTGGGGTGGCCTCATCACTCCCTGTCTATGGCGACTACACATTGTCCAGTTATTTGATGGAAATTTTATGGGTGTGTTAGAAAATAAGTTGAGTTGGTGAATTCTCAGCAGACCAGACGCTCACGTAGCTTGAAGGTGTAGCTCTGGTGCTGAGATCTGGTGGCCCCACCTCTCCGTGCTTGGGGCAATATCAGGCTGCTCTGCCAAAATATAAACCGCACGGGTCCACTCTTGTATTAGTAACTCATCATTTGACACCACATTGGTGCCAAATAAAAACTCACAGCTCTGCAATAAAGTATTGGTCATGTGTCAGAATTCCATCCTCTAACCCATTTCTGGACACAACACTACACACAACAACAACACCACATAGACGGGTCAGATCTTTTTGACCAAACAACACATCTTACCAAATTGGTTTCACATAGGATAAGTTCTCCCAGACTACATATTCTGAAATATGTTCATTAGCTTTTTGCCATAGAATAGGATAGGTGATATGTTCCACTGATCTCAACACTTAATCTGTCCTTCATAATCCTTGCTGGAGTTTATGTATTTTATTTGTCTCTAGACCCTGAACTGGGGCGGGGGGTCTAGAGCGAATCCTTACTTGTTGTAAGGGATAGATTTTGATATGGCAGTATCAAATCACTCGAAACATTAAACACATATTAAAATATACAAAGAAATACTTTCAGTCTTACCAGAATTATGAATATAGAACACAGTTAATTGCTAGCAAAACTCAGCTGAGCTGCTGGCTTTAGTATGGTGTCCCTCTAAAGATATCAATTTGCTTCTGGGAATACACCACTATATTATTTACTGTGTCTACTAGGACAACTTATGACGAATGGCAAAAATGCGCGTCTGAGCGCCGATAATATATTCATCTATGGCCAATCACCGCCTTTTTCTTTTCAAATTCAAACCTACTACCAAAAAGTCATTTCAGTCATACCTCAGTCAAGTATGCCTTATTGTCTGTTGGTCCATCCGTCTCTACTTGCGTTTCACAAAAAACACACTTGTTTTTTGAATCAACTCTGCCTTCCCCTACACAATTTTGCCTTTAAAGTTATTTTTAGCCACAATTCTCCAGCCCATCCCCTCTCTTTCATACCAACTAGATTTTAGCGCTTTGAGTCTCAAGTCTGCAGTTTTTGAAAATTAGGGACATTTTTGTTTCAATGCAGACGCTCGCTGATATGAACAACACAGTCTTTTGTCAATATCTTTCTTATTATCTATCCTTCTGTATAAATGAAAGCATATTATTTCACTGCTCAAGATGGGCCATCCGGCCAGCTAGGTTTTATATTCCTAACATCATTATTAAGAAAAAGTTACTTTTCAAGGTTAGTTGGTTTTGTAATGCGTTCGTCACTGCATTCAAATAAATGGACTAAGTTATCGCAAAAGCGTCCAAGAAATGACTGTGGCGTATAATAGCTAAGGTCCCTTTTGTCGATTTCTTTACCTTCTGTCAACTTGGGGACGTGACTTTTCCTCCTTTCCCCACCAATTTGCGTCCTTTTAGCCTTGCTAGTTTCAAGCACGTTTCAGTCATATTTTTTTCTCTGATCTCCGTTCTCATCCCGCTCCAAGGGTAAACGTTTTGCCTTCACGTCTAACAATTTAAATTCCATGGCGGGTGGTGACCCGCGGCGTGGGCGATCATGTATTCTAGTAGCTTACGCATTAGTTTTTATCCCTACGTTGTATCATTGGAGATATTTTAACGTTGTATCACGGTTAATTTTATGACAATCACTCACACATTCAGTAGTTCACTGAGTCTATCACTTGCACAATCATCACCTCCTTAAGGCAGCATCGAGCCCCACTGCAGAAGGTCCCCATGAGGTAGCCTGCACCAAAGCACAGACTCTTACAGCTGTTATTTATGTTACCATTTGTTTTATATTTTGTAGTTGCCAGCCCTAGACATAACCTCATATTAATCATTTCTTACTTTCTTGGTATTTCATGAAAGTGACAAATGTTGAGGCGTTGTCACATGCTGAACTTCAAAGCATGTATGCACTGATTAGACAGTGCAGACTAGGCTGGCTTGGCCATGTCAGCTGCATGGAAGATGGTCACATCCCTGAAGATATTTTCTATGGGCAACTGGCAGATGGCTAAAGAACAGTTGGGCGACCACAGCTGAGGTTCAGAGATGTATGCAAGAGAGACATGAAGGCACTGGACATAAATCCAGCAACCTGGGAGGATGAAGCTGCTGATCGCACCAAGTGGTGATGCTCCCTATGACGCCACCTCAGATTGGGCGAAAAGAAGCTCCCTCAACAAGCAGAAGAGAACAGAACATGCCAAAAGGAACACCAGCTGAGGGCTGTCACCTCAGGGGTGCATTCCCATAGTCAATTATCACTGAAGAGGCTACTATTACTACTATTTACATCATGCTTGAGGGTGCAGTAGGTAGGGAGGTAAAGGATCCTGTTACATTCCCATTGAGGCATATTGGGAATATGGTGTTAGGCCCATATTTTCTTGACCATCAGCATACTATTGGTGATGTGGTCAGCATCATGCTGACCGCCTTAACCAGAGTTGCTCTGGTACCCAATTCATGAGGGTGGATCAACCCTGGAGCCGTTTGCGATCTAAAAAATCCCACCTCAACTGGGGATTGAACCATAGACCACCGAGCTAGGAAGCCAGTGCATTAACAACTATGGTACCATGGCTCCTAGGGTGCAGTAGGCCTATTCTTTATTTGCCTCCTTAGAGACCCCTAGGAACTTCTCGAGGTCCTGACTAAATCAGTCATATATTCACTGACTCAGTCACTTGCTAAGTCATTTAACTGCTGACTGAAACTATCATCATCATCATTATTTTCATTTGAATTCCTTACAGAACATGGAACCACCATTGTAGCTAGTCCTCTTGCAAGACGTCTGCACCAAACATTCACAAGTTCTTGAGCAATGGCTTCTGTGGTGATTTGTTTTACATGATGTGGTTGCCACCACCACCTGGCACTTCTGTCCCATAACCGTAATCAGATGTAAGATACAATTAAAATACTTGATGAGAGATCACAGCAAGTGGGTCTGAAAATATACATGGAGAAAACTTAAGATAATGAGAATAAATGCCGGAAATGATAACAAGATTGTACTATAAGAAACATTGCTACAAGATGTAGAAACATACATATATATTGGCAGTGATATAGTCACGGTTGGAGGGACAGACAGTGATATCAAAACAAGAATACAAAAGTCTAGAGGAGGTTTCATTGGATTGGGAAATACATGGAAATCAGAAAAAATCAGGTCCAACGCATATATGGCTTTGAAACATGGATAACAACAACCAAAAAGCTACATACTGTCATAAATAGATGCTAGCATAGAATAGAAGGATTGAATTGGTATGTCATGATCACCATTTTGGAACTAATGACACGAATTAGACAAGTGCCAGTGAAACAAGAGATGAGAAGAAGATGCTCGGGATGCATAAGATATATATTGAGGAAGCCTGCTGATAACATTACAAGGCAGTCCTTGTTCTGGAATCCCTAGTGTAAGAGGCAGAGGTAGGCCAGAAGAATGCATGGAGAAGAAAGCTGGAGACAAACATGAAAATAATGAGTAAGACATGGACAGAACTTTATCAATGTCATGTGACAGGAAGACTTGGCATGTGACAGGAAGACTTGGCATGTGTTTGTTGAAGGCCTATGTTCCTTGGGTGTTGATTGATTGAAGTCACTGATTGTCTCATTAAGTCACTGACCCAGTCAATTATTCATTCACTTTAGTCATTCATCTCTTGTTTTGCTCCTTACAGAGCATGGAGCAGTGTAGCTGGCCTCCTTACAGCAAGAAGCCAGCTTAAAAATACTTGCTCTCACAGCAGTGGTTTCTGAAGCAATTTGTTTCACATGGTGATGTTGCCAGTCCCATACACAACCCCCCCTCTCCTCTTATACATCATGTTTTATGACACGTCTGAGGGAGCAGCGGTCTTGTTCTTTCTTTGTCTCATCAGAGACCCCCAGGATCTACACAAGACTATTGATTCACTGACTCTTTAACAATTTATTCATTGGTACATTTGACTTGATTCACTGACTCTTTAACAATTTATTCATCGGTACATTTGACTATTGATTCACTGACTCTTTAACAATTTATTCATTGGTACATTTGACTATTGATTCACTGACTCTTTAACAATTTATTCATTGGTACATTTGACTATTGATTCACTGACTCTTTAACAATTTATTCATTGGTACATTTGACTATTGATTCACTGACTCTTTAACAATTTATTCATTGGTACATTTGACTATTGATTCACTGACTCTTTAACAATTTATTCATTGGTACATTTGACTTGATTCACTGACTCTTTAACAATTTATTCATTGGTACATTTGACTATTAATTCACTGACTCTTTAACAATTTATTCATTGGTACATTTGACTATTGATTCACTGACTCTTTAACAATTTATTCATTGGTACATTTGACTATTGATTCACTGACTCTTTAACAATTTATTCATTGGTACATTTGACTATTGATTCACTGACTCTTTAACAATTTATTCATTGGTACATTTGACTATTGATTCACTGACTCCTTAACAATTTATTCATTGGTACATTTGACTATTGATTCACTGATTCCTTAACAATTTATTCATTGGTACATTTGACTATTGATTCACTGATTCTTTAACAATTTATTCATTGGTACATTTGACTATTGATTCACTGACTCTTTAACAATTTATTCATTGGTACATTTGACTATTGATTCACTGACTCTTTAACAATTTATTCATTGGTACATTTGACTATTGATTCACTGACTCCATAACAATTTATTCATTGGTACATTTGACTATTGATTCACTCACTCCTTAACAATTTATTCATTGGTACATTTGACTATTGATTCACTTACTCTTTAACAATTTATTCATTGGTACATGTGACTATTGATTCACTGACTCCTTAACAATTTATTCATTGGTACATTTGACTATTAATCCACTTACTCTTTAACAATTTATTCATTGGTATATTTGACTATTAATTCACTTACTCCTTAACAATTTATTCATTGGTACATTTGACTATTGATTCACTGACTCCTTAACAATTTATTCATTGGTACATTTGACTATTAATTCACTTACTCTTTAACAATTTATTCATTGGTACATTTGACTGTTTATTCACTTACTCCTTAACAATTTATTCATTGGTACATTTGACTATTGATTCACTGACTCCTTAACAATATATTCATTGGTACATTTGACTATTGATTCACTTACTCTTTAACAATTTATTCATTGGTACATTTGACTATTAATTCACTTACTCTTTAACAATTTATTCATTGGTACATTTGACTATTGATTCACTGACTTCTTAACAATTTATTCATTGGTACATTTGACTATTGATTTACTGACTCTTTAACAATTTATTCATTAGTACATTTGACTATTAATTCACTTACTCTTTAACAATTTATTCATTAGTACATTTGACAATTAATTCACTTACTCTTTAACAATGTATTTATTGGTACATTTGCTCACTTCCTCACTATGTTCAGTTAATTATTAATTACTTTTACTATACTTCACCTTGCTCATCACAACCTCCCTCCCTAACTTTCTCTATCCTTATGCTTTTCTAGCACTTTCACTTACTCTCTCTGCATTAAATTCACAGATATATGTAGGTGACATGAAAGGCAGTTTATCGAAGGCCATAGAGGACCACTTCTGTCTTATTCACCCAGTCCAGACTGTCATACCTGGCCACTTCCACTACATTGAAACATATGATGGACAGAAAACATTGCCAGTTAGGGTCGAACATGTTGGTGCGGAAGAGTACTTCAGGTGAGTTTTTGTGCCTAAAAAATAATCATTATGCGGCCACGTGTGTCCCCTAACATGGTTTCTGTAATATATTTTGAATTGGGTCAAGGTTATGTCTCTTTGTTGGTTGGGGGGGGGGGGTCTCAGATGAGATAAAGAAAGAATGGGACTATTGTTCATTCAGGCATGTTGGGTGACTAATGTGTGATTGTGCATGGGGCTGACAACCTCATCATGTAAAACAGATTGCAACAGATATGCGATCAGCTTTAGATTAGAACAATTAGAACTTTGAACTGTCACATTCAAATTAGAACAATCAGAATTTTGGGCTGTCACATTCAAGTTAGAACAATCAGAATTTTGGGCTGTCAGCTTAAGAAAAGAGCAATCATTGTATTGGCATATTAGATTTAGATCAGAATAGTAAAGACGAGCTTTGGGCTATTAAATATACAACAGAACATTCGAGTATTGGTCTATTAAATTTACAAAAGAACATTTGAGCATTAGGCTATTAAATTTACAACAGGGCATTCGAGCATTAGGCTATATATCTTGCAGGACATTTTAGCATTCTGCTATTAAATATACAACAGGACATTCGAGCATGGGGCTATTAAATACACAACAGGACATTCGAGCATTGGGCGATTAAATACCCAACAGGACATTTGAGCGTTGGGCTATTAAATATACAACAAGACATTTGAGTATTGGGCTATTAAATATACAACAGGACATTTTAGCATTGGGCTATTAAATATACAGGACAGTTGAGCATTGGGCTATTAAATATACAACAGAACATTTGAGCATTGGGCTATTAAATATACAGCAGAACATTTGAGCATTGGGCTATTAAATATACAACAGGACATTTGAACATTGGGCTATTAAATATACAACAGAACAGTTGAGCATTGGGCTATTAAATATACAGAACAGTTGAGCATTGGGCTATTAAATACACAGTAGAACATTTGAGCATTGGGCTATTAAATATACAACATGACAGTTGAGCATTGGGCTAGTAAATATACAACAGAACATTTGAGCATTGGGCTATTAAATATACAGGACAGTTGAGCATTGGGCTGTTAAATACACGACAGAATATTCGAGCATTGGGCTATTAAATATACTACAGGACATTTGAGCACTGGGCTATTAAATATCCAACAGGACATTTGAGCATTGGGTTATTAAATATCCAACAGGACAGTTGAGCATTGGGCTATTAAATATACAGCAGGACAGTTGAGCATTGGGCTGTTAAATATACAGCAGGAGATTTGAGCATTGGGCTATTAAATATCCAACAGGACAGTTGAGCATTGGGCTATTAAATAAACAGCAGGACAGTTGAGCATTGGGCTGTTAAATATACAGCAGGACAGTTGAGCATTGGGCAATTAAATATACAGCAGGACAGTTGAGCATTGGGCTATTAAATATCCAACAGGACATTTGAGCATTGGGCTATTAAATATCCAACAGGACAGTTGAGCACTGGGATATTAAATATCCAACAGGACATTTGAGCATTGGGTTATTAAATATCCAACAGGACAGTTGAGCATTGGGCTATTAAATATACAGCAGGACAGTTGAGCATTGGGCAATTAAATATACAGCAGGAGATTTGAGCATTGGGCTATTAAATATCCAACAGGACAGTTGAGCATTGGGCTATTAAATATCCAACAGGACATTTGAGCATTGGGCTATTAAATATCCAACAGGACAGTTGAGCACTGGGCTATTAAATAAACAGCAAGAGATTTGAGCATTGGGCTATTAAATATCCAACAGGACAGTTGAGCATTGGGCTATTAAATATACAGCAGGACAGTTGAGCATTGGGCTATTAAATATCCAACAGGACATTTGAGCATTGGGCTATTAAATATCCAACAGGACAGTTGAGCACTGGGATATTAAATATCCAACAGGACATTTGAGCATTGGGTTATTAAATATCCAACAGGACAGTTGAGCATTGGGCTATTAAATAAACAGCAGGACAGTTGAGCATTGGGCTGTTAAATATACAGCAGGACAGTCGAGCATTGGGCAATTAAATATACAGCAGGACATTTGAGCATTGGGCTATTAAATATCCAACAGGACAGTTGAGCACTGGGATATTAAATATCCAACAGGACATTTGAGCATTGGGTTATTAAATATCCAACAGGACAGTTGAGCATTGGGCTATTAAATATACAGCAGGACAGTTGAGCATTGGGCTGTTAAATATACAGCAGGAGATTTGAGCATTGGGGTATTAAATATCCAACAGGACAGTTGAGCATTGGGCTATTAAATAAACAGCAGGACAGTTGAGCATTGGGCTGTTAAATATACAGCAGGACAGTTGAGCATTGGGCAATTAAATATACAGCAGGACAGTTGAGCATTGGGCTATTATTATTAATGTGTTTGCTACTTTTCTTTGTAGCACGCCCCTTTCAAATTAAATATTAAATATCCAACAGGACATTTGAGCGCTGGGCTATTAAATATCCAATAGGACATTTGAACATTGGGCTATTAAATATCCAACAGGACAGTTGAGCACTGGGATATTAAATACACAACCTTCAAGCTTTGGGCTATGAAATACACAACATTCAAGCTTTGGGCTATTAAATACACAACATTCAAGGTTTGGGCTATTAAATATACAATAGAACATTTGAGCATGAGGTATTAAATACACAACATTTGAACTTTGGGCTATTAAATACACAACATTCAAGCTTTGGGCTATTAAATTTACAAGAGAACAGTAAAGCATTGGGCTGTTAAATTTACATACCTGTCAAGTTGTATGTTTTTGCCATACAATGTACATTTTTTGGATACGTTTTGCAGTGTACGACCGTACAACAGTCGTTGTATAGATTTTCTCAACAAAATAAAATAAATAAAAAAAATTGCTACTTGAAAAAAAAAATCTAATAATATTTTCTAACCCAGGTTTTTTTTAAAAACCATTTTTTTTTAAATCCCGGGATTTCTCTGCGTTTGTTTTTTAAACGAGGTCTCTCCCAGCAACCAATCAAATCCTTTTATACCCAACAATTCGGCAGTAAGTTTGAACATTTTGGGCTTTCAGCGTGACAAGACGTATTTTTAAAGTTATCTGTTATCAACAACGCTTGCGATCACCTCTAGACGTTATTTTTAAAAAAGCTAAGCATTTGATATTGTGCTTATAATGTGGTTAAATATTGCTGTTGTTTTGCTTTGTTGCATTTTTTATCGCTCTTTTAAACTTTCCAGTTATATCTTGCCCTTTTATATATTTCCGATAAATTAATGTCTGATAAAATAATATTTTGTGTACATAACTAGAAAAAAAAAAAATTGTTTGCATAGACCTAAGCTTTTCTGTTTCTAGAGTCAATCCAGCCAAAATGAGGGACAGTGGATCGTGTTCTTAGATGTCATAACAATAAGCTGCTGATGATGATAGGGTTAGGATTACAGTTAGGTTTAGGATTCCTAAACCTAACCCTTATCCCTTTTTACTGCGTTTCTGAATTCTTTTTTAAGGCTGTATCAAACAATTGGTCAGTTGTCCTTTATTTCAACCGTAAATCCATAAAGTATGTTATATCAGCGGTCGAGATTCATTGCTTATTTTTTTTATATTTTCGCTAAAACGGAGATCAGAGCACATCAGTTTACAGCTAATAGGATATTTTTGCTTTTAAACATGGCAGTGTTTTATCTTCATTTTTATTACATTATTATATAAAGTGCCTATGTATATCATCACCACATTTATAGTTATAATCTGACATCTGTTATAAAGTTATTGATTTTCTGGTGCATTTTACAAAACTAACACAAACATCACCATGTTTATGAATGCTGTGATAACTTTAAGGGATATAAAACACATTTTAAATTATTTCCACTCACAGCATTTCTAATACACATGAAGAACAGCATGAGACTTTATTAGTATGCTTTATATCACACTATTTCAAATGTTAATTAATTCTTATATGTCATTTATTGTTTTAAAACCGTATTGCGTAAGGTTTTTTGGGTGTTTGTACTAGTTTTTACTGGTCAAGCGTACAGATTTTCAGCTCAGGAGGTTGACAGGTATGAACTTACAACTGAACAATAGAGTATTGGGGTATAATCTTTAGAATAGGGCAGCATGATAAATAGACACATTCATTTTTAACTCCACAGAACTTTGGCTGAAAACAAGTTGGATGACAAAACTAAATATGACAAAATTTTGGTCAATGATTGTGTTCGATACCTGGAACACCCTGCCACTGCTTATAAAAACATGGTTGCCAGCTTGGCCCCTTGTGGAAAACTATTAATAATTCACAGAACTGGAGAGCTCAACACACTGCCTTACTTCAGTGATGCCTGTCAGAGGTGAACCTTGTTACTTATTTTTTTCTTGCTATAACTTACCCATATTCTTTTCCTTCTTACACTTATATAATTATATGCTTGTATACAGTTATATACTCTTCTTCTTTGTTCACTCTCAAATAAGCACATCTATCCCTCTTATAAAGGTCAAAGCCACAGATTTACGTCTGGGGCTTAAGTGACTCCTCCAAGCTTAGTGTACAATGCTGGGTTCTCAACAGTTTCACCACAGGGGGAGTCCCTGGAAGTGTGTGGATAAATTCAAGAGTCAGTGAGGGTATGGTTAGCCTCACAGAGTCAATGAGGGTGTAATTAACCTCACAGACAGAGGTTCACTTCCAAATATGTATATTATAGCATTGTGCTTAGCTGGTGGTTATATAAGAATGACTCCAGATATGCCTCCATGCATTCTAACAAGATATAACATGTCTGATGCACAGGCTCACAGAAAATGACATTTCATACGCTGACATAATTAAAGCTCTTCAACATTGTAACCTGGATGTGTCCTGGGAGGTTGAGTGTCTGCCGGTGTGTATGCCCAAGAAGAAATGGCTGGCAATGGTGAGAGACAAGTTCCCCACACAGATGGAGTTCTTGAGCGATCTGGAAGTTGTGTCTGGGATTAGAGAGCTGTCTGAGGGGATACTGAAGTATGAGGGAGACATGGTCAGTATAATGGATAATATAGTGTGTGTTCAGTTAATTTGCAGTACTTTATAAACGTTGAATGGCAAATTTGTTAGAGTGTTTGCTTCTTGAGGGTGTTGTTGTTGTTTAACTAGGGCTGCTGAGCTTTTTGCTCTTTTGCAGCCAGTACCATGTTGAAGAGTCTTTGGTATTATCTACACTGTAGAACTAGGCCTTTCCTGTGGCTTTTCTGCCATTCCGGAACATGTCGAGTTGAAGCCATGAGCTCCAGTTTCTCCAGTGTTGGTTGCACTTAAAGGTTCATCACATCTAGTCCCAAGCTAGGAGGAAGAAACATGTGGCATACTGTGCATTCCCTGCCATCCAAGGGGGCTCTCCAACTATGCAGAGCTAAAATACTGTGCTCTAGTTCTGGGCTCTTCCAAGGAATCATCATGTCCTACACAGAACCACTTCTCAGCTCCCCCCTGCCTTTCATGGGTCCATAGTGAGATCCTCTTGCATGCAGGGAACCAGGTAAAAGCCAGAGTTACGTCTGGGGCTTAAGTGACTCCTCCAAGCTTAGTGTGCAATGCTGGGTGCAATGGTGAATCCCTGGAAGTGTGTGGATGGTTTCAAGAGTCAATGAGGGTGTCATTAACCTCACAGAAGGGTTCACTTCCACATTTGAATACTGTAGCATTGTGCTTAGCTGGTGTTTTTATAAGGATGACTCCAGATATGCCTGCATGCATTCTTGAGGATTTAAAACCTGTTAGTGTTGTTCTTCAGTCTACCTAGCTATAAATGGGTACTTGACTCTGCTGTAGAGTTAGGGATAACAAAAGCAGCCAAAAACAAAACCAGTTTCCCCATCTCATAAAGCTGAGACCTAGAATAGTGGAGTATGTAGGATTCCCCTGTGACAGTATCTGCTATGGGAATACCTTTACCTTTGAGCATTGATTGTCAACGCAGTCAGTGGCTATCACGCCTGGTGGCGTCTTTTAGGGCAGCAACAAACTGCTTCCACTTTGCTAGATCGGCGGCCATCCTTCATGCAGTGCCCCAGCTCTGGTTCATTCTTTGCATCTCGGCCAAGTTGATTTTGCTCAGCTTCTCTTTCCTTCAGGGGTACACTACAGTCTACTCAGCTGTAAATGGTAACACTCTGCTGTTGAGTTAGAGAAGGCAGAGACAGCGAGGAAGGGAACTAGTAACCCCATCTCAAAGTGCTGAGACCTCGTATAATTAAGTCTCTAACCCTTCACTGCTTTGTGGCTGTGCCTGCTTTTTTTTTTTGTACCGAAAAGTGTTAAAATCATTACTTGTGTCTAGCTAAACTTATCTCTTAGTGTGTGTTTATCTGTGTACATGTCTGTTTCTGCCTCTGCTTGTCTGTCTGTGTTTATTCTACTGCTTACCTGTCTGTTTGTCTATCTATCTGCCTCCCAGTCAGTTCACATGTTTTTGTTTTCTTTTGTCCTGTGTCTATCAGCTCATCTGTCTGTTTGAAACTGCTCGTCTTTCTGTCCACCTACCTGCCTGTCCGTCTGCCTACATGTTGGACCATCTGCTTAGCCCATCTCATACATGTCAACTCCTGGAGATGAAAAAAACCTGTACATAACATTTTTAAACCTGTACACACACACACACAAAAAGCATACAGATATAGAAAAAAACCATACATTGACCGTTTTGTTCTTTGAGGAAAAAAAAAAATCATTTTTTGTTTGCCCATGCTTTTGCATCACCCATGTGTTACAGGGGCCCGAAAGGGGAGCAAAGAATAGTAACACTGTACCCTACCAGGCATGTCATAAAAAGTGACTAAGGAGGGTTGGGCATGGGGCTGGTTACCCAATCCCGTAAAAAAACTAGTCAAATAAAGAATTATAAATCAACTCAGCCGCCCAAGACAGAAGAAGGTCCTCTGGAAAGGAGGCGCATGAAGCAACCTAGAGAAAGCCGAAAGGAGTCTGGGTTGCCGACTAACCTTTTTTCGTCTCGGGAAAATCTCCAGGATTGGCACCTGGAATGTTCGCACTCTGTGTGAACAAGGGAAAACTGCACAGGTAGCAGCAGAAATGGAAAATTACAGGATTGATATCCTGGGTCTCTGCGAGACACGGTGGAAAGGCATAGAGAAGGGGAGATTGATCACAGGAGAAATGGTGTTGTCCTCAGGACATGAGGAGGAAAGAGCCCACCACAGTGAAGGGGTGGCTCTAATGCTGTCCAAGGAAGCACAGAAGGCACTTATAGAATGGGAAGCAATTTGACCCCGAATTATAACAGCACGGTTTAAATCAGCCAAAAAGAAAGTAAATATAAACATCATCCAGTGTTATGCACAAACAAATGATAAAGAAGAATCTGAGAAAGAAGACTTTTACACCAGACAACAAAATGTCTTGGACAATAAGAAAAGAAAGGACATCACAATTTTGATGGGGGACCTAAATGCGAAAATAGGAACAGACAACACTGGCTTTGAAGAAATCATGGGAAAGCAGGGAGTAGGTATGATGAACAAGAATGGGGAACTATTAGCAAACTTCTGTGCTTCAAATCAACAAGCTATAGGAGGAAGCATATTTCCACATAAAAGAATACATAAAGCAACATGGATATCACCAGACCACAGAACTGAGAATCAGATTGATCACATATGCATAAGTAAGAAGTTTAGGTCATCATTGCTTGATGTGAAAGTATGTAGAGGAGCAGATGTTGTATCAGACCATCTTCTGTTGGCTAAAACAAAATTAAAACTCAAGAAATTTTCAACAGCATATAGCTATAGGCAACAGTATAATGTGGGATATCTAAGAAATCAGGAAATAAGAGAAAAATTTTCAATCACAGTATCCAACAAATACCAGGTACTCCAACAGCTGGAAGATGAAACAGATACAGAAGACCACTGGCAACAAGTAAAAAACATATGGAACGAGACATGTGAAGTACTGAGAAAAAGAGAACATCAGCACAAAGCATGGATAACAACAGAAACCATTAGTAAGATAGAAGACAGAAAAAACAATAAAGCAGATATCAAAACCAGAAGCTCCAAAGCCAAGGCTCATGAAGTGTACATAGAAGCAAACAAGGAAGTAAGAAAAAACATCAAAAGAGACAAGATGAAATATATTGATGATTTGGCAAGGGAAGCAGAGGAAGCTGCGGCCAAAGGAAATATGAGGGACCTGTACAACAACATAAAGAAGCTAACAGGGAAATATAAGCAAGCAAATGGCCTCATAAAAGATAAGAATGGAAAATTGCTTAGTAATATACAAGAACAAATGAAGAGAT
This sequence comes from Oreohelix idahoensis, assembly GCA_024509875.1. NCBI lineage: Eukaryota > Metazoa > Mollusca > Gastropoda > Stylommatophora > Oreohelicidae > Oreohelix > Oreohelix idahoensis. Next base: position 96,520 of record JAMPIV010016630.1, on the reverse strand, counting down.
GGACATAACATTTTGAGGAACTTCTCAGTAGACCATCTCCAACTAAACCCCTAGACATCCAGCCAGCAGAAGAGGAGCTACAAATCAGCTGTGAATGACCAAGTAGAGAAGAAATAAAGAAAGCCATAAAGCTTCTGAAAGATGGAAAAGCAGCTGGTCCAGATTGCATTCCAGCAGAGGCCATCAAAGCAAATATTGATACCTCTACAGAGATATTATACAAACTACTTGGCAAAGTCTGGGAGAGAGAGGAAATACCAGCAGAATGGAAGGAAGGTTATCTGGTCAAGTTGCCTAAGAAGGGAAATTTACAAGAGTGAACAAATTATAAAGGAATAATGTTACCATCAGTGCCAGGAAAAGTATTAAACAGAATCATCCTTGAGAGATTAAAAGAGTCCATAGACAAGCAACTGAGAGATGAACAAGCAGGTTTTCGACAAAATAGATCCTGTACAGACCAGATAGCCACATTGAGAATAATAGTTGAACAAAATCTGGAATGGAATTCACCGCTACACATCGGATTTGTGGACTATGAAAAGGCATTTGACAGTGTAGACAGAGAATCGCTTTGGAAATTGATGAGACATCATGGAGTTCCCATGAAGATCATTAACTTAATAAAGAAGACCTATGAAGACATGACATGCAGAGTTCTTCATGAAGGACAACTTACAGAACTGTTTAGGATTAGAATGGGAGTGAGACAGGGATGCCTTTTGTCTCCATTTCTTTTCTTACTAGCAATAGATTGGGTCATGAAAACATTGACATCACATAACAGAAACGGAATCCAGTGGAATCTGACTAAACAGTTTGATGATCTGGATTTTGCAGATGACTTGGCTTTTCTGTCCCATAACCATAATCAGATGCAAGAGAAAATGAAAATTCTCGATGAGAGGTCACAACAAGTGGGCCTGAAAATACACAGGGAAAAGACAAAGATTATGAGAATAAATGCAAGAAATGATAACAAGGTTGAACTTGAAGAAACACCACTAAAAGATGTAGAATCGTATACTTGTACATATCTTGGAAGTAATATAGACAAAGTTGGAGGGACAGACAGTGATATCAAAATAAGAATACAAAAAGCAAGAGGAGCTTTCATTGCATTGGGAAACATATGGAGAACAAGAGAAATCAAGTCCAACACGAAAATAAGAATCTTCAACTCAAATATGAAGTCAGTAATATTGTATGGCTCTGAGACACGGAGAACAACAAAAACAACAACCAAAAAAGCTACAGACTTTTATAAACGGGTGCTGCGTAGAATAGAAGGACTGAAATGATATGACAAGGTTACCAACATGGAACTGATGACAAGAACTAGACAAGTGCCAGTGGAACAAGAGATGAGAAGAAGACGATGGCGATGGATAGGACACACACTGAGGAAACCCATTGATAGCATTACAAGGCAGTCCTTGTTCTGGAACCCCCAGGGCAAGAGAGGCAGAGGTAGACCAAAAAACACATGGAGAAGAGAACTGGAAACAGAGGTGAAAATGATGAGGAAAATATGGAAAGAACTTGAGCGGATGGCACGTGTTTGTTGAAGGCCTATGCTCCTTTGGGAGTGGAGTGTTATGAATGTAAAGCCTTTAATGCTCCCTAGTCCCAAGAAATTTTGCCACGAAGACGCGCCATTTACAGTCTGCTCAGTTCGAGAATATTCTGTAACGTTGGGTATGTTTATAACTTAATAGCTGTGTTGGAAGTTTTTGTTTCTATAAGATTTTAGCCTGTTAGAGTAAGCTTCTTCTGGGATTTAAGTTAATCTTATTAGTCAGGAGTTGACATCAATTGCTAACTTATACAAAACTAGAGCCAGGGTAGTGTAAGTTTTGTCTATAATTTTTCTTTGGATAAGCTAGCAGTATCTATGATTTGTGTAGCGGCTTTTGAGATAATTTAACTGTATAAGGACTAAGCTTGGTGTAATGTAATTATGAGGTCCGTGTAACCACAGTTTGATTATTGATAATTTGTAGTGTATATACGCGGGTGTGGTTGTGTATTAATTTGTTGTGTTAATTGGTCTTGTAGTCAGGAGACAGGGGTGAAGGGGATTTAATATTACAGAGATGGTGTATGTATAAGTGTGTTAAATAATTGTGTTAAATTGATAACCTTCCTGGGTCAGTCTCTAAAAAGTTAGGGCTGGGAAATTATTCAGTATCGGGATTTTTAGCTTGCAGTGAAGGGGTGTTGTGACGCCTTTCAGCGCGACAAGCACACAATAGATTCATGTCAGCCTGCGTCTGGGGTTTACATAACTGACAGCGGGTTAAGTTGGTGCGGGAGAGAGATAGGAGGGAACTGTAAATCATCATAAAGGCTTTACATGCTCAATATATATAGTATGAATTTTCTGATGTAATTACAGACGCGGTGAGTCATCACGTCTGATATTATCTATCAAGAACCGCTTGAAACCAACCTCTGACCTCCTCTCATGTCTGCACATAAATTAAATCTAAACACCCAATCATATCATAAACTAACAAATGACTCAGGGTTGACCGAGCAAAAGCGCAAAATTATTTCTGCTCATGCACAGAAATAATATGTAATATTCGGTAACCCTCTGACCTTCTATCTACCGGAATAATTGTATTGGTTCCGCGTTAATCTGGGTCGTGCTTCCCCCCCCAATCCCTACAAATAAACAGGGTAGGTGAAGGTGGTCGGATTTATCCTAACGTCCAAGAAAAAATACCACCCAGAATTAAGAACTAGTGACTCGAGCGCCTAATAAAATAAAAGAACAAAATAATTATATGGAAAAGAAAAATGGGGCGTGTTGAAAATAAAAAATACAGTAACTCATCACAAAGCCCCAATACTATACTTTGGCTTTTACATGGTTGGCTGCCTGCAGAAGGATCTCACAATGAATGGATGGCTGGGGAGGGGAGCTGGAAAGTGGCTCTATGCAGGATGTAATGATTCCTTGGGAGAACCCAGAACCAGAGCATAGCATTTTAGCTCTGCATATTTGGAGAGCCTCCATGGATGGCGGAGAATAAACAATATGCCACTCCCAGCACTTCTAGCTTGAAACCAGATGTGGGAATCCTTTAACTGCATACCAAGGCAGGATAGAATACGCAGGAAAGAAAATGGAGCTCATGACTTCAATCTCAACAAGATTCAAAGTGGCAGAAAAGTCGTAGAAAAGTGACAAGTACAAGGATTCTTCAACTTGGCATTGGTTGCAAGAGGGTAACAGGCTCAGCAGCACTAGTTAAACAACAATAACAGCTGCCTATCTGTCTCTCGGCTTCCCTCTCTGTTTCTATGTCCATCCAATCAATCACGTTGCCATCATTTCCATCACACACTCGGACATAAACAAAGAGTGTGAGTCACAAACAAATAACAAAAAATGGGTAAATGGTAGTAAATGGTAAAGGTAGTCCTATAGCAGAACCTGCCGTAGGGGAGTGAAGTGTTAGAGACTTCATCATACTAGGCCCAGCATCGAGAAGTGGGAAGACCAGTTCTCTTCCTCGCTGCCTTTTCCTTCCCTAACTCAAAGTCAGGTACCCATTTACAGCTGAGTAGACTGGAGCGTGTCGGTATATTGATTCGAACCAGGCACTTTTGCCATGAGAGACCAGCACTCTAACCACTCTGTCAGTCGGACGCTCAAGTGGTAGCACTCGAAAGAAAGAAAAAAAGAACACTGGACAACAGAAAAGAAAGAGACGTAATAGTAGTCACTCTGGCATTCAAACTAGGTCTGTCTAAATGATGCCATCGCTGCACTGCAAGGGTGGACAGTGTTACAGTGCTTGAAAAGTTTAGTGTGTTGCTTAGCTGGCCGTGTGCCTTAACACATTTCACTCTCACAGCTAGGTAATTTATCATTTTCCTTTGCACTTATTATGGATCATGAAGCTACCACTGCAGCTGGTCCCTGCAGGAAGCCTTCACCAAGCATTCACTTGATCTTGCATGGGTGGTTTCTGAGTCAATTCATTTTATATGATGAGGTTGCCAGCCCCCATACATAACCTTATATTAGTCGGCTTTTATAACGTGCCTGAGGGTGCACTGGTCCTATCATTTCTTTCTCTACAGAGACCCCACGGAACTACACATGGCTTCACAGCAAGCTTAAGGCAAAATTTTGAGGGACCTGAATGTAATCCCTGGAGTATCAACTTCTCTCTATTTTCTGTTGTCTGGTGTCCTTTCTTTCTCTACAGAGACCCCACGGAACTATACATGGCTTCACAGCAAGCTTAAGGCAAAATTTTGAGGGACCTGAATGTAATCCCTGGAGTATCAACTTCTCTCTATTTTCTGTCGTCTGGTGTCCTTCCATCTTTCTTTCTTACAATTGCCTACCATTTTCAAAAATTTCTTCATTTATTTACATCATACAATCACCACTTTGTGTCTCATTTTTATCCAACCAGGTTGAATTTGTAGATCGCCTCCTGTTCATCTCAGCCACACCCATTGAGCAGCCAATCAGCGAACCAAATATATGCAAGATTAGAGCGGAACAAATATCAGCACCTAAACCCGCTGCAGTAAAATATGTGATGAGCATGTGTACAGAACAGCTGAGAGAACTAATAAGAAAACCAGGGGCAGACTTATAACAAGACTTATTAATAGTGTCAATAAGAATTTCGCAAATGGCATATGTCTATAACCATCATCATCATGTTATTAACACATTGAGGAGTGCACAAGGTAGTAATGGAGCCTGCCTGCTATGTATGCTATCCCTGGTTCTCGAACTCTAGAAAGCTTCCTCTTTATGTTGTTGTTTAACAAAGACTGCTGAGCTTCTTGCTCTTTTGCAGCCAATACAAAGTTGAAGACTCCTTGGTATTATCTACACTGTAGATCTAGGCTTTTCCTGTTGCTTTTTTGCCTTTCCGAAGCATGTTGAGTTGAAGTCATGAGCTCTAGTTTCTCCAGCATGGCTTGCATTTAAAGGATCATCACATTTGGCCTCAAGCTAGGAGAAAGAAGCGCGCGGCATACTCTGCATTCCCCCGCCATCCAAAGGGGGCTGTCCAAATAAATTGTCATGTCCTACACAGAGCCACTTCTCAGCTCCCTCTGCCTATCATGGGTCCATAGTGAGATTCTCCTGCATGTAGCCACCCAGGTAAAAGTTAAAGTTACGTTTCTGGCTCAAGTGACTCCTCCAAGCTTAGTGTGCAGTGCTGGGTTCTCAACACGTTTCATCACAGGGGGGATCCCTGGGAAAGTGAGGGTGTAATTAACCTCACAGACAGAGGTTCACTTCCACATCTGTATACTATAGCATTGTGCCTAGCTGGTGGTCACATAAGGATGACTCCAGATATGCCTCCGTGCATTTCCTCTTCATGAGTCACATACACTCAGTCTTTTCACTTTTTTCAGCTATTTAAAAAAAAATAAGTGTGTTTATCATTGTGGTTTGGTTTTGAGAACCATCTTGATTGCACACGGACAACTCCATCAGTGTTTTGATCTCCTCCATTAGATCACACAAGGAGAATCTCAGCGCAGTGCATAAACTCCTTAGCACTAGCTACCAGGGAGACCAGAAGGAAGTATGACATCATCAGGACCCACTGGTTCTGAACAAATTTCAATAAAATATATTCCCTGTGCTGGGAACCGAACACAGTACCTTTAGAATTAGAGGCGGACACCCTACCTCTTAGCCACCCTGACTCCCAGTTTCTTATTTGAAAGTCATTTACTCATTCATTCGTTTTCTTGTTTCCACTTCCCACGGAGAATGACGCCACCACAGTAGCTGGCCCCTCTTGCCAGAAATCTGCACCCAAGGTTTCAGATGCTCTTGTGGTGGTGGTTTCTGTAGTAATTTGTTTTACATGATGAGGATGTCAGCTGCACACACTACTTTATGTTAGTCACCTCTTATCTTATGACATGTTTGAGGCAATAGTAGTCCTATGCTTTTATTGACTCCTATGACATCTCCAGGAACTACATGGGGAATTTTTAAAAGTCATCATCATGTGACATATTCTTTCCAGAACGTTGTCTCCATTACAGCTGCTCTGAACGCATCACGATTCTGGGCAAGTCGACCTGCATCAGCCAAAGACAAGTTCAGACTCTCTGTGATGTCCTGGGTCCACCGTCGTCTAGGTCGACCCCTTCCCCTTTTTCCAGGGACCATGCCTTCCATCACTGTTTTTTCCAGACTATTATGTCTTTTTATATGACCGAAAAAATTTCAGCTTCCTTATTGCGATGGTATTTAGGAGCCAATGTTCCTGTACGTTTAGTGAGTGCAGTACTTCTCTGTTGGTCTTTTTTTCTGTCCAGGGTATTCTCAACATCCTTCTGTAGCATTTCATTTTGAATGATGTAATCTTTTTTGCAACTGTTTTATTGAGTGTCCAAGTCTCGCAGCCGTATGTTGCTACTGGGAATATACATGCTCTGATCAGTTGTAACTTTGTTTCTTTGCTTGTGCCTTTTTAAAAGTAATGCATGATTATTTCATATGTCCGATTGGCTAAACCAGTGTTTCTCAAGCGGTGTGCTGCAAAAACTTTGTAAATTTACTACATGAAGTATATTTTTAGTGATCATGTAATATAAAACTGATCTTACAGCTTGAATTCATTCAATAACAGTTGGAGCTATTAACTGCTTTGAACAAAAACAGATATACTTCAAAATTATTTTAAACAATTAAAAGAAAATCATATTGAGAGTTTTCTTTATTCTGAAGTATCCACAAATTAGTGTATTTAATTTAGTATATATCATTGTAATTTTTTATTCCGGCGCAGGGTCAGATCGGTGTGCCGGAAATTTTTTAGAAAATTGAAAAGTGTGCTGTGAACACAAAAAGGTTGAGAAACACTGGGCTAAACTGTTAGAGTGCTTTTCTTTCGCGACACAGTTTCTGTGTTCCGTGATCAAAATCTGATGGTGTCACGCTCCATCTGCCTAGCTGTAAATGAGTACCGGACTCTGCTCTTGAATTAGGGAAGGCTAAAGACAGCTAGGACATAAACTGGTCAACCCACCTCATAAAAAAGCTGGACCTAGTATGGTTTGCTTTGATTTGGTTTTGGTTTGCTTTTGTTTGCTTTGGTTTGGTTTTGGTTTTGGTTTTAAGGACCATTTTCATTGCACATGGACAACTCTGTCAGTGCTCTGATCTCCTACCTTAGATCACACAAGAAGGCTCTCAGCCCAGTATCTTTAACACTTCTTTCCCCTACAGCAGTTTCTGCTATGGGACTACCTTAACCTTTTTTATTATTATTGAAGACTTAAAAGAAAAAGTACGGAATTAAGTTTTTAATTAACTGGTGTGTATTATGAAATGATGATGATGATTATGAAATAAATTATAATGAAGGACATTTCCAGTAAGCCAATGGCAGCAGTTGAATATATATATATATATAGTGTTTTAGATACCTTATATCTTACGTGTAACACATCAACATTGAACAGGTATTTTTTTTAAAAACCCATTATTAATCAAAATAATCGTTATGTTCTGTTGCATCTAGTTTTTCATGTAAAATTGCTGAATTCACTTGATTGCTTGTATTGACCATCTGTTGTCTCTTTTTATGCAAAGTGTAGAACCAGTCAAACTCCAATACTTTTGTTTGATCTTGAGGTTGATATCTTGAATTTGGACACATTCTTGGGTTTCTGTGTATGTCTTTTTTATTTAAACGTGTCGTCCCAGGTTAACTCTCATTTTCTTCTTACAGTATTTTCTTCAAACAAAACACACGAACACACATCTATACAATTTGAAACTATTTAATTTACTTTATTTAAAATAATTGGACAAAATGATTTATGCCTTGATCAGGTATCAGCAATTAAACATATTATCTGGAAACAAAGCCACTTTATATCTTAATTATAACCCATCAGTTGTTTAACAGGATATTTTTTTCATGAATTAAAAATAGCAGCGACAGAAAACTTCTTCAAACTCTTAAATGTACGTTCTTTCTTACTATCCATTTACATTGTTTTTACTCCATACAAGAGAACAGTGTATTCAAATATTGATTTATTATTCTTTCATTACCCTTCAAAACACTGCGCCACTCAGGCCTTTGACAAATACATGCTAAACCCTCATTTCAGTCACCACAACAAGTTAAAGATAGGAACTACTGATGAGTGTATATGTGGCACTCATACAATGACTGCTGATGAGTGTATATGTGGCACTTGTACAATGACTGCTGATGAGTGTATATGTGGCACTCATACAATGACTGCTGATGAGTGTATATGTGGCACTTGTACAATGACTGCTGATGAGTGTATATGTGGCACTCATACAATGACTGCTGATGAGTGTATATGTGGCACTCATACAATGACTGCTGATGAGTGTATATGTGGCACTCATACAATGACTGCTGATGGGTGTATATGTGGCACTCATACAATGACTACTGATGAGTGTATATGTGGCACTTGTACAATGACTGCTGATGAGTGTATATGTGGCACTCATACAATGACTGCTGATGAGTGTATATGTGGCACTCATACAGTGACTGCTGATGGGTGTATATGTGGCACTCATACAATGACTACTGATGAGTGTATATGTGGCACCCATACAATAACTGCTGAACATCTACCTCAAAGGTGTCCAATATATGTGGAACAGAGAAAGCACATATGGTCATCACCAGTACCATTCCTGGAAAAACTCTAAGGAGATATCAACAACCTCAGACTGACCACTGCTGTCTTTGAACATATTCAGGTTGACGTATGAGGGTGAATGAAGAAGATTTCACTTCAGGCGCCATCCATTCAAGATTTGTCTATGTATTCTTTATGACATTCATGTCTATGTCTGATCCCATTCTCCATGTGTATTTTGGTATCCCTCTGTTTTTTCATACCCTGGGCATTGCAGAACACAGACTGCTTTGTAATGCTGTGAACAGATTTTTCTTAGTGTGTGTTCTATTCCTTGCCAACAACTTCTCATCTCTTGTTGCACTGGCACCTATCTGTCTGCTGTCATAAGTCCACATTGGTGATCTTTGTCATTGTAGTCGCTGTTTTCTGGAGGTAGATACAGACGACTACTAGGGTGTGCTGACTACGTGAAGTACAATATTAAAGCTGGTCAAACAGTCAATTGAAGTCCAACAAGGGGCACGTCAAATAATGCCAAGACTGAAGTATTCAACTCTTTGATGCAAAGTTCATTCAATTTATTTACATAGCACGATTGACGAGACGAGACATTTGATCTTGACACATCACAGTTAATAATCAGCATCATGATAGGTAACGTAGTTTCATAATAATTCCTTCTGGTAGTTCCAGACAAAATCCTATAAGTAACTTGTGGCAAAGCATTTGAATTCATATCATCAAGTACATAACAATGAGGCAATTAAATCCTAAGGTTGAACCGATGACGGTTGACCTTTCCCAAGGTCAGGAAATTCTTATTATGCTTCATCGCATCTAAGATTTCAGTTTCAATTATGTTCTCTTAAAAATGGCCTCATTAAATAATTATAGTGGAACCTTTGAACAATGGCAATGCAGGTATCCTTTGTGCATATAAAGATTGCAATAATAATATTTGAGTAACCTCTCCTTAAAGTCGTGACTCGACTGACGGCGGTTCCATAATTCAATTAAGTAGATCCCTTTTCTCTAGACAAACAATTCCCTTTAAAATTCATTCACAACTCCCAGTATTGACTCTTCAAGTTTTATCCATTCTAGGACCATCGCGTGAAGGTTCTAGCTAGAGGTCGACTTGAGTGAAAAAAATGTCAATAAAAATATTAAATGTATTTCAATCGTTGATTGAAATAGAATAACTTACGTTGGTGTTACAGTGGCTATTACTTCTCTATGTAGAAGGCCAATCACAACATAACTCATATCTGCCCGACCAAAGGGCTGGAAATCTACTCAGACAATCTGTCTGGCTGGGATCCTGGCTTGCTTCTCACAAGCATCCACGTCATCTGGTTTGTTTGGCAACAAGCGCGCCAGAAAATCTATATACTCAAAATTGTGCGTTATTGTGCGCGATAAATAAAATATACAAAGCCTATTACTAACACCTTAGTTGGTGTGTACTCTCTTAACAAAAGTAGGACCTGATGACTACTTGTGAATGTTAAGGACTCATAAAGGACGCAACAGTCATATAATTTAAATCCATCTGTTATATGTCTGTTCTATGCAAGCATGAGGTATAGCATACATATGGACATGAGATATTGCATATATATGTGTTCTGGTGCCAGACTGTATCGGCTACGTCGTTCCTCTGGATTCACCAGCTTCGTAGGTCATGCTGAATGGGCAACAGCTTGACATCTTTTCTCAAGTGCCCAACCTTGTGTATTGGGGGCGCGTTCCTATGATCACCAATGAGTGAAAGGGATACTACGCCCTATGCAAGAACCCATTTATGAAAGTCTCTAACTTCTACATTATTGTTTTTGTTGTTCTCCATGTTGTAGAGCCATACAATAGGATTGACTTTTGATTTATGATATGTCTAGTAATCATCATTAGCAATACCCTTCAGCTCCCTAAGGACTATAGGCCTTCAACAAACACGTACTAAGTCTCAAAGTTTGTCCATGTTGTTCTCAAAATTTCCATGTCTGTCTCCAGTTCTCATGTCCATGTATTTGTCGGTGTACCTCTGTTTATTGTACCCTGGAGATTCCAGAACAAGGACTGCCTTGTCATGCTACCAACTGGTTATTTCAATGTGTATGTTCAATCATCATCTTTTTTCTTTTCTCTCCTTATGGATCATGGAGCTATCACAGCAGATGGTCTCCTTGCAGGAAACCTGCTTGGTTTTGGTTTTAAGGACCGCCTTAATTGCACACGGACAACTCCATCAGTGCTCTAATCTCCTCCCTTACATCACACAAGGAGGATCTCAGCACAGTGCACGAATTCCAGAGCACCGGTGAGACTCCCAGTTTGTTTATATAAGAATCACACATTCTGTAAATATTATTGTGGTGGGTAGGTTTCTAATTTTTAAAGTTTGCCAGGGGAGCGTCCTTATGGCCTACTCTTTACAATTTCTGTGGGATTTTTAACATGCACAACTTGTACATAGTACCTCCTATTTCTATTGCCCTTATCCGAGAAGGCGAGGCTTCCAATCTCACTATCCAGGAGGGAAGTATGACATCATTAGGACCACTGGTTCTGAAAAAACTTTTTTTCCATAAATTATATTCCCTCTACTGGGTATTGAACCTGGTACCTTAACAGTTTGAGATGGACACCATACCTCTTAGCCACTCCAACTCCCCAGGGAACCTACACCAACCATTAATATGCTCTTGCTTTTTCTTTTTTAATTAATTAATTTAAAAATTTGTTCTAGTGATAGTCTCTGTAGAAATGTTGTTTGACATGATGAGGTTGCAAGTCTCATGTAAATGTCATATTAGTCACTTTCTACAACATGTAGAAATGTTGTTTGACATGATGAGGTTGCAAGTCTCATGTAAATGTCATATTAGTCACTTTCTACAACATGTAGAAATGTTGTTTGACATGATGAGGTTGCAAGTCTCATGTAAATGTCATATTAGTCACTTTCTACAACATGTAGAAATGTTGTTTGACATGATGAGGTTGCAAGTCTCATGTAAATGTCATATTAGTCACTTTCTACAACATGTAGAAATGTTGTTTGACATGATGAGGTTGCAAGTCTCATGTAAATGTCATATTAGTCACTTTCTACAACATGTAGAAATGTTGTTTGACATGATGAGGTTGCAAGTCTCATGTAAATGTCATATTAGTCACTTTCTACAACATGCCGGAGGGAGTAGTAGTTGTGTTCTCTCTTTGTCTTATCACAGAATGTGGTGGGTTACTTGCAACATATTTGACATATACAGATATACGAGGGACGGTCAAAAAGTAATGCCTCGTAATTTTTAATTTCATTCAGTAGGCAAGAAAACAGACAAAATTCACATTGAAATGTAGCCCCAAGTCTGAACTTCAGAAATTTATTTCTCAATGTAGTCTCCGTTATTTGTTACAGTTTTTGTCCATCTTCTCACAAGGGCATGTATCCCCGCACGGTAAAAATTTGTTTCCTTTTTCCTAAACCACTGGCGTACGGCGCGTTTAAGGGTCTCGGTGTCCTCAAAGTGATGTCCGCGAAGATCTTCTTTTGGAGAACTGAAGGAGAAGAGTTTTTATCGAATATTGTGACAGGTGATGCGACTTGGGTTCATTTTTTTGAACCAGAATCCAAGAGGCAGTCAATGGAATGGCATCACACAACATCGCCGACAAGAAAGAAGTTCAAAAGTTCACCATCTGTAGGGAAAGTTATGGCCTCCGTGTTTATGATGAGAAGGGTGTGATTCTTCTCGACTTCTTGGAACAGGGAAACACTGTGAATGCAGACTGTTACATTGAAACCTTGAAGAAGCTTAGAGGTCGTCTTCGGCGACTTTACCCATTAAAAGATCAGAGAACTGCACTACTGTTGCACGATAATGCCACGCCACACACCGCTAAACGCACCATTGATGCGATTGCAGAATTTGGCTTACATTATTACCACATCCCCCTTACAGTCCCGATCTTGCACCTTCTGACTTCCATCTGTTTGGACCACTGAAAGAAGATCTTCGCAGACATCACTTTGAGGACACCGAGACCCTTAAACGCGCTGCACACCGGTGGTTTAGGAAAAAGGAAACAAATTTTTACCGTGCGGGGATACATGCCCTTGTGCGAAGATGGACAAAAACTGTAACAAATAACGGAGACTACATTGAGTAATAAATTTTTGAAGTTCAGACTTGGGGCTACATTTCAATGTGAATTTTATGTTTTCTTGCCTATTGAATGAAATTAAAAATTACGAGGTATTACTTTTTGACCATCCCTCTTATATACTGAAGCACATTAAAAAAGCACCACCTTTATAATCCAGGAACAGAGTGTGAAATGTAAATATAAGTGTTTACATATTTAAAATCTTTATTCCTTTTCCTATGAATCCATGCTGGTCGTTAATTTGTACATTTGATTGTTATGAAATTCATTGCATTCTGTGCAGGCAAGGGAGAAAACCAAAAATGCAACCAATAAAAAAATTCATTCACACTATCCTCAGTATCTGGTATGTCCACCATGTGCTTGCAAACAAGCTTGGCAGCGGCTCCGCATGGAACGCACAAGTCTCTGAAGGAAATTCCGGGGAATCAAGTCCCATTCACTTGTAAGAGCAGCTTCGAGCTGTTGCAGATTAGCTGGAGAACCTTGCCTGTAGACTCTGCATCCAAGCTCGTCCCACAGATGTTCTATAGGTTACATGTCTGGTGATAGGGCAGGCCAATCAATCGTCACAATGTTCTGCTGCTGTAGATATTGCTGCGTAATGCATGCGGTGTGCGCACGTGCGTTATCCTGCTGGAGATGCTGCAAGTCTGGATAATTTGTGAACGCAGGAGCAACCAATGCATCCAGAACCTCATCTCGATATGTCACAGCATTAACATTTCCACGGAAGACGTGAAGAGGCAAGCGATGGTGAAAACTGAATCCTCCCCAAATGTGAATACTGCCACCTCCAAATCGGTTGTGCTGACGAACACAGCAATCTGCAAAGCGCTCTCCACACCGTCGCCAAATCCGCATACGTCCATCAACAAAGGATATGTTGAATCTGCTCTCGTCTGTGAATAGGACAGCATTCCACTGCAGTCTAGTCCATCTGACATGTTGCTCTGCCCATTGCAGGCACTGCTGACGATGTCTGTGAGTCAAGTTTGGCCCATAATAAGGTCGTCTTGCAGTAAGGCCTGTATCTCTGAGTCGTCGTATGACTGTCATTCGAGAGACTTGCCCACGTCTACCCACTATTGCTCTTGCTGTTTGACTTGCCGGGAGAGAACGATTCCTTAGGTGACTCAGCACGAAATGACGATCATGCGCAGGGGTAGTAACTCGTGGTTGGCCACTCCGAAGTCTAGCCCGGGCACTGCCAGTGGTTCCGTTAACGTTCATTGAGACGTACAATAGTGCTGTGGTGACAATTCATCCTTCTGGCAATGGCCCGTGAGCTCATTCCGGTCTCCAACATACCAATGGCTCGTTGGCGGTCGTTTTCAGATAGTCATGGCATTTCAAGCACATGTACTGGGTGTTTTGTCTCAACGGCCTTTTTATACCGAGTATACTGCCACAACGCGTACACATTTTCAGGGTCATAGCTGTTGGGAATCGTGTTGCACGTGTAACTTTCATTGTTTTCATGTAGTCTGTACACAAACCCATGGGTTGAATCATGCACTTTCCATTCCAGCAGCCATTCGCTCTCTACCTCATGACAAACACGGGGAAAATCCATTCCCACACTTTTTTTTCTAGCTTCTCGGCATCAGTATATATAATAGTGGTGCATTTTTAATGTGCTTCAGTATATATATATATATATATATATATATATATATATATATATATATATATATATATATATATATATATATATATATATATATATATATATATATATATATATATATATAATTCAATCATTGTACATTTGATGATGAAATTGTGAAATGTTGTCAGTCTGGTATGCAATAGATAAGTTTCTTTTATATAGTGTAAAGTGCAGAGTTAAGGGAATCTGACTATGACCATAGGGACACAACATTCTTTTATATAGTGTAAAGTGCAGACTTAAGGGAATCTGACTATGACCATAGGGACACAACATTCTTTTATATAGTGTAAAGTGCAGACTTAAGGGAATCTGACTATGACCATAGGGACACAACATTCTTTTATATAGTGTAAAGTGCAGACTTAAGGGAATCTGACTATGACCATAGGGACACAACATTCTTTTATATAGTGTAAAGTGCAGACTTAAGGGAATCTGACTATGACCATAGGGACACAACATTCTTTTATATAGTGTAAAGTGCAGACTTAAGGGAATCTGACTATGACCATAGGGACACAACAGGCAGCTTTTGGCAGTATAATGTAAAATATATTGTGTGGTACTAAGACATCATGTGGTAGAAAGAGTTAACACAAATGTTGTTTGAGGATGTCTGAGATCTTACTTTTTATTTCCCACATTTTGATTTTTTATCTAAGATTCCAATTTCTTGCAATACCGGGTATATGACTTTCATCTTTTTTTTTCTATTTCCTTTTTTTTTTGAAAAACTTGGCACAGTGATAAACATATGGCTGTTTAATTAAGAAATATTTCATATTTGTGAATCATTCTGTGATACCTTTGAATCAGTCTGTGATAGCTAGGAATCAATTAGTCAGTGATTTATGGTGCAACAGTATGTGATTTATGTTTGTGAAGCAGGGCATCATATCTGTTAGTCGGTATTCATTATCTCGTGGGACATCCTGGGCCTAGCAGAAGTCAGATGGACAGGATTAGGTGAATCAATAACGGATGATGGTCACAAAATTTGGTTTAGTGGAGATGAGTCTAAACATCAGCATGGAGTAGGTTTTATCATACATAAAGATAGATTGAACTCTGTCATCAGCTGCACCCCAATAAATAGCAGGCTTATCACCATTCGTATTGCAGCACATCCAAAGAACATCTCCATTATACAGGTATATGCCCCCACTACTGACTATGAGGATGAGGCAATTGATACATTTTATGACAATCTGGATGAAGCAATTAAGAAAATTCCAAAGAAAGATCTTCTCATCGTGTTAGGTGATTGGAATGCTAAAATAGGGCCAGATGCATACGGTCACTGGGCTGGTACAGTGGGGAGATTTGGGACAGGTGAAACCAACGATCGAGGACTAAGGCTACTAGAATTTGCCAGCAACTATAAACTAACCATTGCAAATACACTATTTCCTCATAAGTTATCAAGAAGAACAACGTGGCATGCCCCAAAAACTGAGATACATGGCCAAATTGATTTTATTCTTGTATCCAAAAGATTCAAGTCTAGTATTAATAAAGCCAAGACTAGGACTTTTCCTGGCGCCGACATTGGTAGTGATCACGACATGGTATTGATGACGCTCAAGCTTAAACTTAAAAAGAACTATAATCAAAACAGATGTTCTCAGTTAAGATTCAATTTAGACAAACTGAAAGATCCAGAAATCGCGGGAATCTTTGAGGCAACTGTTGGAGGAAAATTCGCAGCTCTCAATTTTTTGGAGGATGATATCAACTCAATCACAGAGAACATGAAAGACGTGCTCATTGAATCAGCAACAGAAATACTTGGTAAAAGAAAGAAAATAAACAAACCATGGGTTACAGATGACATTCTGAAGTTATGTGATACACGGCGGGAAATGAAAAAGGTTAAGAAAGAGGTTCCTGAAGCAGCATGGCAATACAGTATGGTGAATAAAAATATTAGGAAGAAAATGAAACAGGCCAAAGAAAAATGGGTAGCTGATCAATGTGAGTCCATTAATACGGGGCTAATAAAAGGTAACAGCAAGGCAGCTTTTGACACATTAAGAAAACTATCAAAACCCCAACAGCCCAGGGTAACTGTCATAGAAGATAGCAATGGGGCTCTGCTCAATGAAAAAACAGCTGTAATGAGAAGGTGGACAGAATATTGTAAAGAATTATATAACTGTAAACTTGACACTGACTTAGGCATATTAAACAACATTAAGTGCGAAAACAGGGAACTCGGAAATGCAGCAATATTACGGGAAGAAGTGGAAGAGGCTATATGTTCGATGAAAGGAGGGAAGTCACCGGGTGTGGATAATATCCCAGCAGAGCTCTTGAAATATGGAGGACCAGATATAGTAAAAATCATGACAACAATTTGCCAGAAGATATGAAGTACAAAAAAATGGCCAAAAGAATGGACGCAGTCATTAGTAATACCGCTTCCAAAGAAAGGAAATCTAAAAATGTGCAAGAACTACAGAACCATTAGCCTTATTAGTCATCCAAGTAAGGTGATGTTAAGGATACTTTTGAACAGAATAAAACAGAAATCAGAAGAAATCTTGTCAGAGGAACAGGCTGGCTTTAGACCAAAAAGAAGTACCTCAGAACAAATCTTCAATATTAGAGTACTTATCGAAAAACATCTCCAACATCAACACGATTTATACCATAACTTCATCGATTTCACAAAAGCCTTCGATCGAGTCTGGCATGAAGGCTTATGGCAAGTAATGAGAAAATTCAATTTTGATACCAACATCATAGATATCATTGAAGCACTATACAAGGACGCAAGCAGTGCTGTTTTTGCAAGCAACGACATTGGAGAATTTTTCAAAACAACTGTAGGAGTTCGGCAGGGATGTATCCTGTCCCCAGTGCTCTTTAATATTTATCTAGAACATATTATGCAGGAGGCTCTCTACGATTATAAATCAACCATATCGATTGGAGGCCGACCTCTGTGCAACCTACGTTTTGCTGATGATATTGATCTGATAGCTGGATCAGAATCAGAACTTCAAGACCTTACCTCTAGACTGGAGAAAGTAACAAGAACGTATGGGATGGAAATTAATATAGAAAAAAGCAAGATATTGGTGAATAGCCATAAGAAACATGTTCCGACCAACATTACGTTAAATGGGCAAACGTTAGAAGAAGTTAACACCTTTAAATATCTCGGGTCCACTATATGTAGTGATGGAAGATCAAGTAAAGAAATCAAGACAAGACTTGAGATGGCCTCAGCTGCCATGACAAAGTTGAATGTGATCTGGAAAAGTAACATCAGTTTTCCTGTGAAGATCAAATTATACAAATCACTTGTATTATCTATTCTCTTGTATGGGTGTGAGAGCTGGACACTCACTGCAGATACGGAGCGAAGGATTCAGGCTTTCGAGCATAAATGTTATAGAAGAATTTTGCGCATTTGCTATAAAGAGCACAAAACAAATGTCTATGTTAGAGAGAAGATAAACACCTATGCAGGCCACCAAGAACCACTTTTGTCAATAGTGAAACATCGAAAGCTTGCCTGGTTTGGGCATGTAACTCGTCATGACTCCCTTTCGAAAACGATCCTTCAGGGGACAGTCGAAGGTAAACGGAGAAGAGGAAGGCAGAGAAAATCCTGGGCTGATAACATCAAAGAATGGGCAGGACACGGTTTTTCCACACTTGTACGCATTGCTGAGGATAGAGAGCAGTGGAGGACCCTGTCTGCTGATGCTTCCACCATGGCACCCCTACGACCCATGACGGGTTACGGGCTGAGATGATGATGATTCATTATCTATCAATCTATTAATATTATCAATTAATTAATATTTAATTATATATTTAATTATAGATTATACTTGATTTCTCTTTAATTATAGTATCTGTGCATCAATGTTGTGTCTGTGAATCACAGTTTAATATATGTAAATGAATGTGGAATATAAGGTTTATATGAATCACTGTTTAATATATGTGATTAAACATCTGAAGCTCTCTTTAATAAATTTGAATCAATATGTGATATCTGCGAATTAGTTCATGCCTGTAAATCTGAGGCACATCTGTGAATTACTGTTTAACATGTGTGAATTAGTGTGTGAATTAGTGTGAATTAGTTTTGAATATCTATGCATCAACATGTGATAACTTCTTCACATAAAACACATTGCTACAGAAACCACTGCTGCAGGATGACAGGAAGGCTTAGGTCCAGGCTTTACACAAGAGGGCCAGTTGTAGTAGTGGTCCTCCCCTCCATGGAGAGTGACAAAGAAAATGATGATGATGATCAGCATTGATATCTTTTAATCCTTCTTTACTATCTGTGAATCAGCTTGTGATATATGTGAATCAACATGTGATAACTGTGAATCAACATGTGATATATGTGAATCAACATGTGATATATGTGAATCAGCTTGTTATATGTGTGAACCAGTGTGTAATATTTGTGAATCAGTGTGTGATATATGTGAACCAGTGTGTGATTCATGTGAATCAGTGTGTGATATATCAACAGCTACGCCAATATGTACTGCACACAAGCTACCAATTTGGAAACAACAGTGCTTCCCTGAAATGATAGAAAATGTTCCTGGTATTGAAAGAAAGAACAGTCAAACTGAAACAGAAAGGAGAGTCCTAACCACAAAATATATAGAGAAACATTACCCAAGCAACACCTGGATCCATGCGTACACAGATGGATCAGCAACTAATGCAACAGAAGATGGGGGTGGAGGAGTCTTCCTAAGCTTAAGCAATGGCACACAAAAAAAGATAGAAGTCGCAACAGGGAAATTTTCAACTAACTTCAGAGCAGAGGCAGAGGCCATAAAAACTGCATCAGAAATTCTAATGACAGAAAAAAGCTCAGAGAGACCAGTAGTTATCTTCTCAGATGCGCTGTCAGTGATTACAACACTGAAAAGTCAAATAAATGCTGAACTGGATGACCTAAGAGTAACACTTCACAGACTATGTCAGCAATACAAAAGAGTTGTGATACAGTGGATCCCTTCTCACTGCAACATCCCTGGAAATGAAGAGGCTGACAGATTGGCAAAGGAAGGGGGAAAACTTCCTCAGCTGGACACAAATATAACCTATGAGGAGTCCAAGAGTTTTATCAAGCGCAGATACAGGCACAAGTGGGAAGAAGATCATCCAGGCCACACAAAAAATGATCCGTATTACCAGCTCAGCAGAAGTGAACTTCGCACTGGTCATAACAGATTGAGATACCATCTGTTCAACAAATTAAAGATAGGAACTACGGATGAGTGTGACTGTGGCACTGGTAAAATGACTGCCGAACACCTGCTTCAGAGGTGCCCAACATATGAGGAGCGGAGAAGACACATATGGCCATCACCAGTACCATTCCTGGAGAAGATCTACGGAGATATCAACAGCCTCAGGCTGACCACCGCTTTCTTTGAACTTATTCAAGTTGACATCTGAGGGTGAACGAAGAAGAAGAAGAAGTGTGTGATATATGTGAATCAGTGTGTGATATCTGTGAATCAATGTGTGATGTCTCTGAATCATTGTATGATGTTTGTGAAACAGCTTGTGGTATCTGTGAATCAGTGTGTGAAATCTGTGAATCAGTGTGTGATATCTGTGAATCAGTGTGTGATACTTGTGAATCAGCATGTGATAGCTGTGCTCAGCATGTGATATCTGTGAATCAATGTTGATAGCTGTGAATCAGTATGTGATATCTATGAATCAGTGTGTGATATCTGGGAATCAATGTGTGATATTTGTGAATCAGCACGTGATATATGTGAATCAGCATGTGATATCTGTGAATCAGCATGTCACATCTGTGAATCAGCATGTGATATCTGTGAATCAGCACATGATATCTGTGAACCAGCATGCAATATCTGTAAATCAGCGTGTGATATTTGTGAATCAGCATGTGATATCTATGAATCAGTGTGTGACTAATGTGAATCAGTGTGTGATATCTGTGAATCAGCATAATGCAGTTAGCGACCAATAGCTAGACTGCTTGCGTCAGGGTCAGCGAACCAGAGCTGACCAAGACCCTACTCCACCTCCAAGTGGTGGTCCTGGAAACAGGCTGCATCACTGCAGTCTGGCTGAGTGAGTAGGGATCGAAGAGGGAAGGCTAACCCCAAAAATGCCGTGTTGAAGTTGGATGTGTCGGCCGAAAGTCGCAAATATCGCAGCTTCACTGTAAACGAACACAATGCAACTAACGTCCTTTTCAGGATGAACGAAGAAGAGGAAAGAAGAATCAGTGTGTGATTTCTGTGAATCAGTGTGTGACAACTGTGAATCAGCATGTGATATCTGTGAATCAGCGTGGGATATCTGTGAATCAGTGTGTAATATTTGTGAATCAGTGTGTGATATTTGTGAATCAGCATGCGATATCTGTGAATCAGTGTGTGATATCTATGAATCAGTGTGTGATATCTGTGAATCAGCATGTGATATCTGTGAATCAGTGTTTGATACCTGTGAATGGGTGTGTGATATCTGTTTTCTGTAGTTACTTGGAAATTACAGTTTTGACATCAGTATTGAATGTAGTTTTAATTAAAATTATTTTTATTATAATGACATAGAAAAATAATAATTTGTAATTTTTGAATATTTAATTAAAAAAAAAAAAAGAGTGTTTTTAAATTCTGAAGCCACACCAATCAAATGCAGTGAACACATTCAGTCACTTGAAAGGCTTTTGTAGTCTTCACATTGGTAGTAAATAAATAACACACATAAAGGTGTGTTTTCAGGCACTCGTGAGAAATAAAGAAGTAGAAAACAAAACAACAGAAGTGATAGGCTTACAGGAGACTTGAACCCAGTACCTTCGAAACGACAACACCGCCTAGCTACGGAAGCGAATTGCGACTATCCTCGTTCCTACGATTCAGTCTAATTAATGATGCAATCACGTCTGCATACAGTATAGGCCAGATTACACAAGACAGTAATACTGTGTCTAGTAAATGATAGAAGACTGAGAACAGTACAAGACAGAAAGTAAGTTTGTATTGTATAAACATTTAAATAAATAAACAAGGCAAACCCAAGGTCCTGTGTTCTCCGGTAAGCCTATCATTTCTGTTGTTTTTTTTTTTTGTGGGTCTAGTTTTGTACTTTTTTTCTCATGAGTGCGTAAAACATACCTTTGTGTGTATTATATATATTCCCATCTTTATCTACATTGATAGTAGTGTCAGCTTCCTGTTTAAATTATTCTAGTTAAAGATAACTTAAGGATAAAATTAATATTATAATATATTGCTACACGCAGGCATATATCCATTGATTTGAGGAGAGATATAGCTGTCTGTAGTAAAGTCAGTTTTTGTGTACGATTTTTGAACGCCGCATAACTTGCTATGTCACCGGTTTCCAATGACGTAATATATCACACGCTTTTGCATTCTAATGGTCAGCCGTCTTGGCCTTTCGTATTTTTCATTCTTCCAGGGTAGACGTATTTTTTTCAAGCTCCCTAAGATTGTGGAGACATGTATTCTGCATGTTCAGTGGCATTGTTATTTCAGAAACCGCCACTTACTTGATATTATGCAGAATAGTACATTAACTTACCCAGAAGTTATTACCATATCCAGGGAGTATTTTTTCGAATAATGCATCTAAGATTTTGTCATGAATATTTCTGCCGCATTGCTTGGGTCCTCGTGGTCTACACGAACCTTTAGACACAACGGCCAGAATTAAGGAGAGGAGAGGATTGTATTATATTTCATTACCACTTATTATAAGATGCCTATGATTGAGAGTTATAGACAGAAGACTCATTACGAAGAACTACATTGTCTTCCATGCCACATATATTATTACTTGATTGTAGTGGTGTTTGATGGTATTGTATGATGTTGATATTACTAAATGTAATTGTATGAGGCCAGCTGTGAAGGCTCCTGAGATAAAATGTAGTTGAGAATTGTCAGAAGGCCTTTCTTGCTACCACTACGACCTCACACTTAATTTTTTTTAATGAATGTGGCTACGTAAAGTGTCTAGGGTTATGATATGTAGTGTGGTGTAATAGGTTATAGATATACCCACAGATATTTAACAAGACTAATAATATTAATAAATGTTAAAATACACTGAACTAACTCACGTGTGTAAAATTTTTTGATAGAATTACATTTATTTTGTTCTGGATCAATTTTTTAGGTTGACCAGAACTTAAAAGGATTTAGAGATTATGAAAGAAATGCATGGAATATTATATCATAAATGCAATAGTGTACATATATATGTACTATACTAGTTAGTTTTATTAAAATGTTCTAGTAGTCATCTACTTGGGAGGATAGTTAATGTTTGTGCTGTTGGGGTGGCCTCATCACACCTGTCTATATTGACTACACAGTGTCCAGAAAATGGTGGGAATTTT
Source organism: Oreohelix idahoensis (assembly GCA_024509875.1). Classification (NCBI taxonomy): domain Eukaryota; kingdom Metazoa; phylum Mollusca; class Gastropoda; order Stylommatophora; family Oreohelicidae; genus Oreohelix; species Oreohelix idahoensis. Next base: position 73,610 of record JAMPIV010016630.1, on the reverse strand, counting down.
TATGGGGTATTAGTAACTACACAGCGTTGGTGAATGTCCAGCAGACCAGAGGCTCACTCATCTTGTAGTTGTAGCTCTGGTGCTGAAATCAGGTGGTCCCACCTCTCCGTGCTGGCGGGCAATAATGGTGGTCTCTGTCACAAGTACTGCACAGATACACTCGAGTAAAGTCACCAACTGAATAGACACTGCTTTGTTGACAACAGAAACTCACAGCTCTGCAATCAAAGTATGGGCCATGTGTCAAAATCTATTCTCTACCCACGTCTGGACACAACACTGACACAACAACCACATCATACAGACAGGTCAGATCTCTCTGACCAAACAGCACATTTACCATGGTGGTTTTACATCAGATAGATCCTCCCAGACTATAGATTCTGAAAAATATTTATTAGTTTTCTGCCCTAAAAGAGGATAGGTAATATGTTTCATTATTCTCAACACTTGATCTGTCTTGCATAATCCTTGCTGGAGTTTATGTACATTGTTGGTCCCTAGACCCTGACTAGGGCGGGGGGTCTAGAGCAAATCCCTACTTGTTTGTAAGGCTAGATTTCGATATGGCAGTATCAAATCACTCGAACATGAAACAATATTCAAAATATACAAAGAAATAATTTCAATCTTACCAGATTATGAATAAATAACACAGAATTGCTAGCAAAACTCAGCTGAGCTGCTGGCTATAGTATGGCGTCCCTAAATTTATTTCACTTTCTTTCATATGGAAATCACCACACTTTAAAATCTGTGTCTATCACTGAACAACTATTGAAGAATGGCCCCAAATGCGCTCTGAGCGCTAATAATATGATTGTCTGTGGCCAATCACTGCCTAGGTTTATTTTAAATTCAAATTTCCTACCCTAAAGTCATTTCAGTCATGCTTCAGTCAAGTATGGATGGTTATCTGTTAGTCTGTCCGTCTCTACTTGTGTTTCTACAAAAATGTACTTGATTTTTGAACCAACCTTTCTCTCCCCTCCAAAATTTTGTCGTTAAAAGTTATATTTAGACACAGCCACCACAAATATCCCTTCTCTTCCATACTAAGTAGATTTGAACACCTGCGTCTCGAGGTCGTGTTTTTTTGTGCAAATAGCGACACTTTTAGATTCAATACAGTCTGTCGATGATGTGAACAACACTGTCTTTTGTCATTATCTTCAATATTATCTATCCGTCTGTAAAATTAAGAACATATTAGTTCACTGCTCAGAATGGGCCATCCGGCCAGCTAATTTTTATATTCCTAACATTAATATTAAGAAAAAAGTACTTTTTAATTTTTGTAATATTCCAAACATCTGCGTTTAGCCGCTGAATTCAAATCAAGGGCTTGGTATCGCAAAAGCGTCCAATAAATGACTGTGGCGTAACATATCTATGGTCCCTTCTGTCGAGTTGCTTACTTTTTATGTCAACTTGGGAAACGTGACTTTTCTCCGTTTCCCCCCCAATTGCGTCTCCTTAGCCTTTCTAGTCTCACGCAATCTTTCCAGTCATATTTTTTTCCTTTTTGATCCGCCGTTCCCCTCCTGTCTAGCAAGTCAATTTTTATGGAGGGTGATGACCCGCGGTCTAGGCGATCATGTACATCAGCAGCCTACGCATTATGTTTTTATCCTTAAATGTTATCTTTGGAGGTATTTTACCGTTGTATCTCTGTCAATTTCACTACACATCTCCCCACTTGAAAACATGCCTATGGCAAGTTCCAAAACCAGCGATACACATAGGTAAAATTACTCCTCACGTCTGCCACTACTCTAATTTTGATCACAGGGGTGCCGACTGAGGAAATCTGCACCGACATTCAATTTGCCTGGGATATATTGGATACTAAACTGATAAGGTTGAAGCAATAAAGACCACCTCAGCAATCTTGCGTTTTCATGCTTAGCCTGAGACAAGAACACGAGAGGCTGATGGTCCGTCTCCACCACAAAAGTCCTACCATACAGATAGATTTGAAACTTCTTTATTGCCCAGATTAATGCTAAACATTCTTTTTCGCTTGTGGAGTATCCTTGTTCCGCCTTATTCAATTTGCGGCTTGCATAAGCGACTGGTTTCAGTTCCCCATCAGGTGAAGATGATCTTTGCAACAAAGCCCCTCCGAGTCCTACATTACTTGCATCGGTTCTTAAGACAAAGTCCTGTGTCAAATCAGGCAGTTTGAGAATAGGCTTGCTAGTGAGTTTTTCCTTTAACTCTTGGAACGCTAGTTCACATTGTGCAGTCCAAATAATTTTATCTGGAAGTCCCTTGCGAGTCAGATCAGTCAGAGGAGCACAAATAGCGTTAAAATTTTTGATGTATTTCTGATAAAATCCGCATAACGACACGAATGATCGCACGTCCTTTTTTGTTTGCGGCCTAGGTGCTCTCTGCAGTTTTTCCAAGTTCTTAGGATCAGGGGTCATATTACCCTGATATACAGTGTGTCCCAAGAATTCCAACTCTTTGCATCCAATACAACATTTTGTTGGCCTAGCAGTTAAGTTCGCCTCCCGAAGTCTATCAAACAACATCTCCAGAGCTTCAATGTGTTCTTCAAATGTCTCTGTGGCGACGAGAATATCATCCATGAAATTCGTGATACATGGGTTATTCAGGGGATCCAACAATTTGCGCATCATCCTTGAAAACACACTCGGAGCATTTTTCAGTCCGAATGGTAGCATATTGAATTCATAATGTCCATCCGAAGTGCTAAAAGCCAAATAAGGTCTCACTTCAGGCTTCACTGGGATCTGGTAATAGCCTTTACTAAGATCCACCTTTGAAAAGTATTTTGCCTTGTTCAGTCTGGCAAATAACTGTTTTGTGTCTGGTAATGGATCCACTTGTCCTTCTGTGACAGCATTCAGTTTCCTGTAATCTATGCACAGTCTGTGTTCCCCAGACGGTTTTCTCAACAAAACGACACTAGAACTAAAAGATGATTCACTGTGCGAAATAATCCCCTCCTTCAACAAATACTCTATTTCTTCCTTCAATGCCTTCTCCTTCGCGAACGGAATAGAATAGGCTCTCATACAGATTGGGTTTGAGTCTACCAGTTTCATGTCATACTGTAGCAAATTTGTATGGCCTGGTTTATCTGTTAATACATCTGTATGTTCCTCCAGAACCTGTTGAACTCTCTCCCTCTGGTTTTTAGTCAGGTGCTTACTGACTTTTACCTGTGCTGCTGTTTCACAAGGATGTAATGGGTATTCATGTGAGGTGAGTGGTTCTTTTTGCATCTGGGTTGCAATAGCCAAGGTCAATAAGGGGGTGCTTTCCTGGAGTGGTCTGTCCAGATACTTCTTTAACAGGTTTACATGATAAACTTTTCCTTCCCCTTTTTGTCAATTTTATAGTTTGTTCTAGACACCTTCTCTAGAACCGTATATGGACCTTGCCAACCAATTTGTAATTTATTCTGGCTTCCGGGTAGTAGAAGCAGCACCTTCTCTCCGACTGCCAGTTCCCTGTCCTTTGCCTTCCTATTAAAATATGCTGCATGTTTCTTCCTGGCTTGTTTCAAATTATCATTTGCCAGTTTCCATCCAGCTTTCAAACGAGTGGTCAGTTCGTTCACATATTGATACGATGAGGTAACAGTCTCTTCCGCCTTCTCATCTGTCCAGGTCCTTAATAAAGCTTCTAATGGACCTTTTATTGGCCTCCCAAATAGCAGAGTTGCGGGAGCCATCCCGGTTGAACTATGTGGTACCTCCCGGTACGCAAACAATGCGGCGGGCAGGAATTGATCCCACAGATCCGGTTTTTCGTGTGCCAGCTTTCTCAGGATAGAAATGAGAGTCCCGTTGAACCTCTCTACCTGGCCGTTCCCTTGTGGATGGTACGGACTACAATGAAAGTGTCTGGCTTGAAATAGCTTAAAAACTTCTTCCGTTAGTTTCCCCTTGAACTGAGAACCATTATCCGTCAAGATTTGATGCGGGAATCCTAATCGGGTAAATATTGTAAGTAGTGCCTCTGCTACATGTTTTGAATCAATTGATGGCAGGGCTACCGCCTCTCCCCACATAGAACAAGTGTCCACCAGAGTAAGGATGTAACTGTTCCTCCTCTTGGTCCGAGTGAGAGGTCCTACAATATCCACTGCAACCCTCTCAAAAGGTGTTCCCACTATGGGCATTTCCCCTAGAGTTGCAGGAGCAGTCCAGTGCTTTGGAGCTACCCTTTGACATTCTGGGCAGGATTTGACATATCTTTTTATATCCTCCGTTATCCCTGGCCAGAAGTAATGACAAGCTATACGCTGTCCTGTGGCGCTGATCCCCATGTGACCACTGAAGGGAATCGCATGCCCGAGTTCCATCACTTTATCTCTATATGAAGTGGGAAGAACCAGCTGGTTGTGACCATTTGTTCCAGTTCCGGCCTTCCTGTATAAGAGTTTGTTCTTCATGAAATATTCCCCCTTGCTCGGAGGTGTGTGGCATTTGGGCAATTTTTTAAAACAGGGCTTGAGTGTCCTATCCTCAGCCTGCGCCTTCCTCATCTCCTCTGGATGAGCATTTATAGGTTCACCTTCTTCCTCCTTCTTCTGTGACCTGGTCTGCACTGTCGCCATGATCACAGGTTTCTCGGGATTCCCCAAGAAGACGTATCTACACCCCAATATCAGAGGGTAGATTGGTTCATCTATCACTGCTGCTCTGATTTCTCCTTCCACATAGCGAGTTTTCACCGTTATCCTTGCGATGGGAAGTGTCATGAGTGGTATGTCCTTAGTCGCCCCTTGTATTTCCACTGTTTCTGTGGTATACTGACTTGGGTCCACTAGGCTAGACTTCACAACTGAATCATAATCCAAACCTGTATCATAAAGGCACCTTATGGTGACCCCATTACAAATAACATCCTCACAAACTGGGGGGTGATAAGGTTCCTGTTGTCCCTTAGGATTAACCTTTAATCTTTGCGTCCCCGACTTCATTGCAGCAATGTTTGAAGGTTTCCTTCTACAAAATTCGGTGTTATGGTTATCCTTCTTGCACCATTTACACCATCTTTTTCCTTGGTTCAACGGTTTTCTTTCATTGAACTTTTGGTCATTGAACTGTGAGTTTCTGTCGCGATAGTCATTTCTTGGCCGCTCAAAGTTTGTCCTACCTTTATTTCCCTGCTCTCTATTATCAAATTTATTAAATTGCTGTGGAGCTTTAAAATTGTCTATGTGCTTCTTTTTAGCACCACTTACCTCTGCCTGGGCTGCCTGATACCTCTCAGCAACATTTAAAATTTCCCCCAACTTCTCTGCACCTTGTTCCATGAGAAATTTTCTCATGTCTGGAGCCATGGACTCTCTCAATTGCTCAATCATGATCATTTCTTTAAGATCTTGGGTCTTCCCCAGAGCCGTCCATTTCTCCAAATAGGTTTCTAGTCTAGCAGAGAATTGGTGGTATGTCTCCCCAGACAACAGTTTGGCATTTCTAAATTTCTTACGATAAAATTCACCATTCTTCTCGTACCTTAATAACAAAGCCTGCTTTAACATGTCATAATTGTCTTGGTCTTCCCTGTTCATTTTGGCAAATACTTCATAAGAAGTACCTCTCAATCCCTGTGATAGCTTTAAACTCCACCTCTCTCTCTCTAACCCATATGTAGTAGCTAATAACTCAAAACGTCCTAGGTACCCCTCTATGTCATCGTCTTTTTCAACAAAATGGTCTAAATGAAACCCCATAGCTGAGTTTGAGGCTCCCAGACTGGGCGTAGCATCTGAGGCAAAAGGGCTGGCACCATTTTCAGGAGCCGGGCCTTGTAATTCCAGCTCCCTTAGTCGTAATTCGTGCTCCCTCTGCAACCTTCTATCTTCTGCCTCCCTTTCGGCAGTCAACCTTTTTTCTTCTGCCTCCCTTTGCTGTCGTTTTTCTTCTGCCTCCCTTTGCTGTCGTTTTTCTTCTGCCTCCCTTTGCTGTCGTTTTTCTTCTGCCTCAATCTGCAGCCTCTTAGTCTCAGCCTCTAACTTCTTCTCTTCAACCAACCTGTCAGACTCCAATTTTCTTTCAGCCTCTTTTTCTAATCTCCTTTCTTCCCGTTCAATATATTTATCACATTCAGCCGTTACGTATTGAATTAAAATTTGACCATCCATTCCCATCTCCTTCGCGGTGAGCACAGCAGCTGATCTAAATTTTGCCAGCTCCGCCATACTTTTTAGACAATATAATAATATACAAGCTAAATCTCTAACCAGTAAATACACTAAGTACTTCTTATGACTATAGTCTAACTAATTCTAACTAACCAGTTAACTAATTAATTATTACTGGCTGTGAAGATTCACCAACTTTTATCTGCAGGGACACTTTTAATTTTAAAGGGAATTTTACAATTTATTTCCCTACTTTTATTTCTCCCACCAGGAGATCCTAATATTACTGTTGGGCTAATTATCCCTGGACAAGACCCCAATTTATGTAGTGGTGTTTGATGGTATTGTATGATGGTGATATTACTAAATGTAATTGTATGAGGCCAGCTGTGAAGGCTCCTGAGATAAAATGTAGTTGAGAATTGTCAGAAGGCCTTTCTTGCTACCACTACGACCTCACACTTAATTTTTTTTAATGAATGTGGCTACGTAAAGTGTCTAGGGTTATGATATGTAGTGTGGTGTAATAGGTTATAGATATACCCACAGATATTTAACAAGACTAATAATATTAATAAATGTTAAAATACACTGAACTAACTCACGTGTGTAAAATTTTTTCTTAGAATTACATTTATTTTGTTCTGGATCAATTTTTTAGGTTGACCAGAACTTAAAAGGATTTAGAGATTATGAAAGAAATGCATGGAATATTATATCATAAATGCAATAGTGTACATATATATGTACTATACTAGTTAGTTTTATTAAAATGTTCTAGTAGTCATCTACTTGGGAGGATAGTTAATGTTTGTGCTGTTGGGGTGGCCTCATCACACCTGTCTATATTGACTACACAGTGTCCAGAAAATGGTGGGAATTTTTATGGGGTATTAGTAACTACACAGCGTTGGTGAATGTCCAGCAGACCAGAGGCTCACTCATCTTGTAGTTGTAGCTCTGGTGCTGAAATCAGGTGGTCCCACCTCTCCGTGCTGGCGGGCAATAATGGTGGTCTCTGTCACAAGTACTGCACAGATACACTCGAGTAAAGTCACCAACTGAATAGACACTGCTTTGTTGACAACAGAAACTCACAGCTCTGCAATCAAAGTATGGGCCATGTGTCAAAATCTATTCTCTACCCACGTCTGGACACAACACTGACACAACAACCACATCATACAGACAGGTCAGATCTCTCTGACCAAACAGCACATTTACCATGGTGGTTTTACATCAGATAGATCCTCCCAGACTATAGATTCTGAAAAATATTTATTAGTTTTCTGCCCTAAAAGAGGATAGGTAATATGTTTCATTATTCTCAACACTTGATCTGTCTTGCATAATCCTTGCTGGAGTTTATGTACATTGTTGGTCCCTAGACCCTGACTAGGGCGGGGGGTCTAGAGCAAATCCCTACTTGTTTGTAAGGCTAGATTTCGATATGGCAGTATCAAATCACTCGAACATGAAACAATATTCAAAATATACAAAGAAATAATTTCAATCTTACCAGATTATGAATAAATAACACAGAATTGCTAGCAAAACTCAGCTGAGCTGCTGGCTATAGTATGGCGTCCCTAAATTTATTTCACTTTCTTTCATATGGAAATCACCACACTTTAAAATCTGTGTCTATCACTGAACAACTATTGAAGAATGGCCCCAAATGCGCTCTGAGCGCTAATAATATGATTGTCTGTGGCCAATCACTGCCTAGGTTTATTTTAAATTCAAATTTCCTACCCTAAAGTCATTTCAGTCATGCTTCAGTCAAGTATGGATGGTTATCTGTTAGTCTGTCCGTCTCTACTTGTGTTTCTACAAAAATGTACTTGATTTTTGAACCAACCTTTCTCTCCCCTCCAAAATTTTGTCGTTAAAAGTTATATTTAGACACAGCTACCACTCATATCCCCTCTCCTTCATACTAAGTAGATTTGAACACCTGCGTCTCGAGGTCGTGTTTTTTTTGCAAATAGCGACACTTTTAGATTCAATACAGTCTGTCGCGGATGTGAACAACACTGTCTTTTGTCATTATCTTCAATATTATCTATCCGTCTGTAAAATTAAGAACATATTAGTTCACTGCTCAGAATGGGCCATCCGGCCAGCTAATTTTTATATTCCTAACATTAATATTAAGAAAAAAATACTTTTTAAATTTTGTAATATTTCGAACATCTGCGTTTAGCCGCTGAATTCAAATCAAGGGCTTGGTATCGCAAAAGCGTCCAATAAATGACTGTGGCGTAACATATCTATGGTCCCTTCTGTCGAGTTGCTTACTTTTATGTCAACTTGGGAAACGTGACTTTTCTCCGTTTCCCCCCCAATTGCGTCTCCTTAGCCTTTCCAGTCTCACGCAATCTTTCCAGTCATATTTTTTTCCTTTCATCCGCCGTTCCCCTCCTGTCTAGCAAGTCAATTCTTATGGAGGGTGATGACCCGCGGTCTGGGCGATCATGTCTATCAGCAGCCTACGCATTATGTTTTTATCCTTAAATGTTATCTTTGGAGGTATTTTACCGTTGTATCTCTGTCAATTTCACTACATTGATGGAGCCAGTTTTATGAGAATAAACTTTTGCCATGTTTGCTGTGGACCTGCCACTTGCCGGCTCATGTAGTACCTATCAGATTTTGTCCAGAATGACTGCCCATTATCATTTGCGTTACATAGCACGATGTGTTCTACAAGAATGACTGTCATATTTGTATTCGTCACCTCTAAGTTGTAACAATAACACATACGGGTAGTCTGAGTTAAATTTCATAGAACTTAGAAGTCAAAATAAGAAAACTGCACAACTATCTTTTTATGTTTTATTTTTCATTGCAGGTGTCCACGTCTTATTTGTATTTTGACTCAAGACATGTTTATTGTGACATGTAACACACATCAGTGTTTGCTCATGTGTCCACTTCTTATTTTGTATTTAAACATTTTGACTCAAGACATGTTTATTGTGACATGTAACACACATCAGTGTTTGCTCATGTGTCCATTTCTTATTTGTATTTAAACATTTTGATGCAAGACATGTTTATTGTGACATGTAACACCCATCAGTGTTTGCTCATGTGTCCATTTCTTATTTGTATTTAAACATTTTGATGCAAGACATGTTTATTGTGACATGTAACACCCATCAGTGTTTGCTCATGTGTCCATTTCTTATTTGTATTTAAACATTTTGATGCAAGACATGTTTATTGTGACATGTAACACCCATCAGTGTTTGCTCATGTGTCCATTTCTTATTTGTATTTAAACATTTTGATGCAAGACATGTTTATTGTGACATGTAACACCCATCAGTGTTTGCTCATGTGTCCATTTCTTATTTGTATTTAAACATTTTGACTCAAGACATGTTTATTGTGACATGTAACACCCATCAGTGTTTGCTCATGTGTCCACTTCTTATTTGTATTTAAACATTTTGACTCAAGACATGTTTATTGTGACATGTAACACACATCAGTGTTTGCTCATGTGTCCACTTCTTATTTGTATTTAAACATTTTGACTCAAGACATGTTTATTGTGACATGTAACACACATCAGTGTTTGCTCATGTGTCCACTTCTTATTTGTATTTAAACATTTTGACTCAAGACATGTTTATTGTGACATGTAACACACATCAGTGTTTGCTCATGTGTCCACTTCTTATTTGTATTTAAACATTTTGACGCAAGACATGTTTATTGTGACATGTAACACCCATCAGGGAGTGTTTGCTCATATTTTTGTGTTTTCCTTTTAATTCTCACTTTCTTTCCTTTCTGTTTTTTGTTTGTCTGTTCCTGACGAAGGCCTTGTGGCTGCAACGTATGTTTTTTTCTTGTCTATTCTCCTAGTAAGACGTATTAACACTTTTATTTGTTCCCCTCTATTCTACTATTTGTATCTAGTGGTACAAAAAAAATAACAGCTGTCTTCTTCTATCGCCTTTCAACTCCCAGAGGAGCATAGGCCTTCAACAAACTTACGCCAAGTCTTCCTGTCACGTGCCATCACCTCAAGGTCTCTCAATGTCACTTAATCCCTGTTACGACATGTTTAACAATGTCGTCTGCTACAGTTGTTAGCACTTTTAAATTTACGCATTAGATGCTCGAGATGAGTTAAAGGTAGAAGTTTTCACGCTTCACGGTATTTAGTGAACGCGAATTATATAGGACGCTTGTGACGTGTTTTGGTTGACTTGGTCACGCTTGACGACGGTCTTCGTTTACCCTTTTGATTATAAGCTCCGCGCGAGACGGACGCAAATTCTGTTTTACTCACAGGATTGATAGTGCAAGTATTTCGTTATGAATTTTGTTGCTAGAGGGTCAGGCCTAATTATATTGGAGGTAAGAATGGTTGAGGAAACCATTAATTATTGAAGTCCATATACGGGAGTCTTTGATCATGTTTATGATCTATATTCGCAGACGGGCAGGTCTCACTTTCGGTTAACTGCATTGCATTAACGCGTATATATAGCTTGCCACGTTCTGACGACGATGATTATTAATCTATATGTTTGGACTGGACTACACAGATAGGAAATGAAATTATAGAAGGACTGAGATTATTATATGTAAATTACTATGTGAACTGAAATGTAAATGTTAATAAATATGCTATATATTCGTGGACTCAGAAGACGGAGTTACGTCATTGATAACCTTCAAGATTGATTAAACAGTTGAGCCCTTTTGATACTTTCATTATAAGTTTAAGCACGATCCTGCTCTGTTACGAATATTAATATTGATGAACTGTTGTTAGGGTTCGGAAGGATAATATGATGACCCTCGATTTATTAATGAATACCCTATTTCATCAACATACAGCTTCAGCGGAGGATAGACCCACAAAACGGGAATTATAACTGACATAAATAAACAACACCCCCAGTCAAGTTCCCGTAACAATCCCCTACATGTCTATCTCCAGCTCTCTTCTCCATGTGTTCTTTTGTCTTCCTTTACCTCTCTTAACCTGGGGATTTCAGAACAGGGATTGTCTGGTATTGCTATTAATAGGTTTTCTCAGTGTGTGTCCTATCCATCTCTAAAGACTTTCTCATCTGTCACAGTGACCGTTAATTTATTTTGCCATATGTTATATTTTTAATGTTCTGTTTTCCTAGACATTTTGTATTCTTCTTTTTAAACATTTTTCACCTTCTCAAACCCCACCCGACGGTTGTTTACGTTCTGGCTGGCCTTCAGAATAAATTCCAGCTGCGGTCAGCGTAGCGGTAACTGTAGCGAAAGGTTTATATGTGTGAGATGATAGTGCTAGAGTAGAAATAGTATTCTCTCCAGAATGTGTTAGGTCCCAGTGACAGAGAAGTACACTGGTATCACTCGATAGTCACGGCTGTGAAAGTATCTGGACTGAAAATATTCAGAGAACAGTCAGACCTTACTGCGCCACCTCCGCTATGTGACCACCTGTGATATTAATAAAAATTCAACCAAACTCAGTATCAACTATATTGAATGAATAAAGCTGGTGAATACAATTTATATCCTCTTTATTTACATCTATCTAATTGTGGTGATTGTATGTGACTTGATACAAAATTTATATTTATACAAAACCAAATTGGCGAAAACAATTACAGTTGTTACAGGTTACACTAAAATGTCATTTCTTTAGACTCTTCCAATTAGTTGGGTAATAGACTTCTTCACTGTCTTATTCACTTTATAACTTTTACTAGTTTATCACGCAAATTGTCATCACAAAACTCTGCTTGACAGTTATCACTTCTTGGGTGCACGATTGTCACAAATATCACTCATCTGTTTTTATAATCAGTGTTCATAGGAGATGTACAGCTTCAGTAGGTCGTGCTTCTACCAATCCAGGCACTGCTGGGGCGATTAGCCTTGATCATCGAGCAATTCTTGATCATTGACCTCTGACTTTTGGTTGACAATTATGAACCTGCAGATAATTGTAGGATATGTGGCTATTTGTGGATAACAATTACCACATTCCTATTGTAGGTGAGATGAATTTGTTTTCAGATGTATGCGTGAAAATGCATGATTATGGATCAGTGACAAGACAGGTGTCTACTGTGGAACATTTTATAAAATCAAATAATACAAAATAATATGTACACACATATATGGTATGAGGTTATAGTATCCCCCTGCCTGACACGTTAGCTCTGTAAAGTGCAGTAACTTGAAGACAGATTGAATAAGCCCTGATAATGATTGTTGGTAGTCCTGAAAAGAATTGTTATTAGTCCTGTGCTAGCCCTGATATGGACTCAGTCACGGTGGTTTTATTTCGGGTTCCAATCTTCAACAATCATATCAAGTAATCAATTAATATACATGATACTTTCATAACATATAGATTAAACAAATCCTGAAATAAAGTTGTAATTACTGTATTATTTTACATAGTAACTTTACATACCCTCGCAGGATCTAATTAAGATCAGTAAAGACTGGCTTTAGTGGAGTAACAGAACTGCCTGGCTGCAAATAACAAGATATTGGCCTCTGCACGTTCCTCTCTCTCCAGCCGTTGTCCTTCTGTCTTGCTTCGCTGTACAAGTGAATTTGAAATCATTTACGACCGCCCTTATATAGGGAGCTAACGGACGTATAGGAAACAAGGCTCGCAACTCCAGCAAACTTCCCAAAATAGTTGTAACTTCGAGGGGGTTGTGCTAAATGAGTTTCCAACCTTGGTCTCGTGTATTTCACCTTTCCCAGTTCAAGCCTTTAGAGTTATATATTTCCGTTCTCCGTGAGTTGACCTTTATATCCATATGTTGTTTTCCCATATCTGTCGTGTTAACGATTTTATATTGAATTATAAATAGGAAAAACACAGGATTTCTCAATGCACGGACACTATTCTTGCGAAATTCTTCACAACTACTTACTCCCTTCTGATTTCCTTGTACCTATACATAAATGAAGATATTCCCGTCAAAAGGAGACCATTCTCATCCTTGTCTGTCATTCCGTTCTCCTTCCCGATGTCTAATTCTAACCATGATTTCGGACGATATATTCTTCCTTATACACTCGCCGAAGTCATTCTATCTGACCGTGGGAAACCCCTTCTCTGATTGGCTGCCCTAGATACACACAGGAAAATACCCCTGCATTCCTCTGTTCAGGTCAGAACACTGGTGTCCCACTTTTTGGTCTTCAAACATTTAACTAGGCAATGCGTAACATGCGACAGTAACGTAATGTTATCTAAACGCACTTGTGGTTCGTGACCAGAGAAACATTTCTGTTACGCCTAAAGCGTTTAAACGAGCGAAGACGGTCTCTGTGTAGACACGGCTCGTTAGCAGGGATCAAATCTTCTGCGGTCGGTAAACGAGTTTGATCTGTTTCAGGGGGAGATAACAATCGCGGTCAGCCTTTGTGGGTTTTTGCCCCTTAGAACACAGCAGTAGTGGTCATAATATTACGCATCACGCCGATACATCTGTATAAACAAGCCATGCCAGGTGTTTATTTGTAAACTATAAGAGTGAACGATACAAAACGAACCAACATGTACAACGCACGATAACACACTTCAGCGCAACATAGATCAACCGATACAGCACAGTAGGGATAACGACTGACGTCTTCAACCGCACTATAACCAGCGTCCTTTTCAGGACGTACACAGCGATCGCAATAGTCAAAATGGGCCGAAATAAACCACACGCTAAAAAGAGAAAGGTTTATACCAGCCCACCAGCGCAGAACAGCCAGGGGAATAACACAAACAACAATGACAGACAGCCAGAAAGCAAAATTGCCCCAAGTACTCGTGCCGGGACCGAAATTTCTCCAACTCTTGACATGATGACGGAGCTAGCTGCGACGTGTATCGACACGGCTGAAAGCCGGAGTTTCCAGACTCCTTGCGAGGAAGAGGAGAAAGCAGATGCAAGCAGTTCTGACCGTGATGACGATGACCCAGAATATGACTACATGATGAGTGCGCTAGAGCAGATAGAACAGATGTCAGAAGAAGAAGACCAGATGAAAGCGTTAGAACCGATAAAACAGATGCTGGCAAGAAGAGAAAAAAGAAGACAGGAGTCTAAAACCCAGGGACCACCACCACAAGTACCCGAATCGTCAGCAGAAACCCTGTCAACCACAGAGAGGCTGTACCAGACACCAATGACACCACCACACGATGCCGAGTTGACAGCTGTGGCTGCCCCAGGGAAGCTGCTCCAAACTCAAAAGACGATAAAAACATCACTAAAGCAAGACATCATAGCAGAGGCTCCAGTGTGTAGTAATCAGACAACTACAGAAAGTGATCAGGAGTCAACAAAACAGAACGTGAGACCGTCCTACACACCACACACTCTAACGCAGACGGAAAGCAGAGCGCGTCACCTGCACAAACCAAGCAATACCGGTTGTCACAAGGCACTACAAGAGAGGATGGTTAAGATCACACAGATGTCTGGAGGTGAGGCCTCACTCAGGGCCCTACCAGATGACAAAGTGATCAGCATCCTAAAGACAATAACTGGCAGGAGAAGCATCTCTAAGGTACGGAGGCACGAAAAGGGAGTCGTGCTTTCGCTCAACAGCACGGATAAGACAACCTCACTGATGACAGAACTGGAGGCCGGTCCGAAAGAATTCATGCTGCCTCACCAGATAAAAGTAGTGATGGAGACCAGCAAGACAACAAAGAAGTTGGTGCTAAGAGGGGTGGACACAAGATGGTCCGCTAGCGAAGTCCAGAGCTGCCTACAGACTGAAAACACAGGTGCCCAGGTCATACAGGTCGAGAGGCTAAGGACATGGAATGGAAAAGATACCAATCTGGTGGTAATAACTATTGAAGGAGTGACAAGACCTGAAAGACTGACATTCGGGACCTCAAGACGCAGCAATAGAGACCGCAGTCAGCGACTCATAGCTTGACTGCCTGCGTCAGGACCAGCGAACCAGAGCTGGTCAAGACCGCACTCCACCTCCACGTGGTGGTCCTGGAAACAGTCTGCAGCTGTGCAGGCTGGCTGAGCGAGTGTGGATCGAAATGGGAAGGCAAACCCGGTCCTAAAAAATGCCGTGCAGAAGTCGGATGTGTCGACCGAAAGGTGCAGATATCACAGCTACGTTGTAAACAGACACAACGCAACCACCGTCCTTTTCAGGGCGAACGAAGAAGAAGAAGAAGAAGAAAGACTGACATTCAAAGAGACATCAAAGAGGACAGAGGCATATATCCCTCCGGTGATACAGTGCTCCAACTGCCAGCAATTCTCGCACACAAAGAAAACGTGCAGGAGAGATGCAGTCTGTCGATATTGTGCGGGTGGCCACCTATATCGCGACTGCCCCAAGGCGAAGGAGGACCCCAACTACAAAGCAATAAACTCAAACCGCACCTGTGCAAACTGCCTCGGAAACCATGGGGCTAGATACCGAGGCTGCCTGATGTTCCAGGAAACAAAGAGCATCCTGAAGGAAGCGGTCTCCAAAAACATCCCCTTCAAGGAGGCAAAACACAGAGTGGCTGCGGACGTTGCAGAAAAACAACGCACGATTGACAGACGACAGTTACACCAGCTGACCGCTGAAGTCAAACAATTGAAAATAAAACTCCAGGTCGAAAACAGAAGCAAGCAGGCTCCCGAAGACGAAAAGGACAGCGGTGAAGACGTAATAGATATTCAGAACATCAGAGAAATGATGAAAGACATGAAAAGCATTAAGCAGCAAATAGAAGCAGATGTAAAGAGGCTGACAGAACTGACGGAAGAAAACTCCAAAATCCTCAAGAGAATCGAAACCGAGCGAAGAGCCATTGAGGAAATGACATCAAACACAAGAGCGACCAAATCAAACGAACAATCAGACGAAGAAGTCATCGAAGAAACACTTGAAAAACTGCTACCAGCAATAATAGAAAAAGCACTATTACAGATACAGGAAAGCAGGAAGACAAGAGAAACAGAAACGAGGAAAGCAAAAACTAACAAAACGACACAAGACAGATAGGAAGGCAGGAAATGAACACGCCACGACCGACAAGCAACGAAGAGGAAACCAGTCAACCAGCTAGTGGTCCTTTTCAGGACCAGTCCTTTTCAGGACTAACAGACGACTAGCACCGAAGAACCTAACACACAATATACCCCAATTATAACCAACTTTCAGGTTGAACAGGGTATTACAGCAACATAGAAGACGAAAACAACAACAACATGTAAACACACTCGTGAATATATTCCTGGCCCGAGATGGACCATCATGAGATAAGGCCAACTTTAACACAGAACTAAAATGTTAAGGCCTATCTCTAGTCATTTTTCGGGGTGAGTTGACATATCTTATTATATTATATTCATGTTAGCTTTTTATATATCTGATAGGAAAGTGACTTAATTCATTTTTGAGGACTTCTCCTAGTCATTTAATTCAGTGATAATGTAGCGCTGTCTACGGCCTTAGTTAAGCGGTGCTTAAACTGTTACGGTTTATCATGGGAAATGTTAAACTTACAATAACAGATACTAGGCGTAGAATCAGTCCACAGATGCTTATCATGGGTTAAGAATAGGCTAATTAACTGTCATTTCTGATAGATAAGGTCAGAGGTGTGGACAGGTACTTAAACTCTGAATTATAGGAGATAGTCACTTATTCCTTTTTGATAGATATTTCTAGTGGCAAGGGAGAATCATTTTATGCTTACTTGTGTGGCTAGGCACTAGTCTATAACTTTCACCGAAAGCAGTCACCAGGCATAGATATAAAGGAAAAAAAAAAGGAACCCGTTACACGCCCATTGAGGCATATTGGGAATATGGTGTTAGGCCCATATTATTTTGACCGTCGGCACACGAGGGGTGATGTGGTCGGCATCACGCCGGCCGCCTTAACCTTCCCAGAGTTGCTCTGGTACCCATTTGGGGCTGGGTCGACCCAGGAGCCGTTTGTGGCCTAAAAATTTCCCGCCTCATCTGGGGATCGAACCATAGACCACTGCGCTAGGAAACCAGTGCACTAACCACTATGCTACCGCGGCTCCATAGGCATAGATATAATTATATCTTATGATTCAGCCACAACTGTATTATTATAGCAAGAACATTGCCTTTTTCTATGTACTCATTTGGTGGAATGTTAATATATTTCCCCAAAGGGACATATGACTTATTTGTGTAATGTCAAATGCTGTAATCTGTTTATGTAAATTAATTTAAATGGTTGTAAGATGAATAAGCATACCCCATTCAACTGTAACTACAAGGTTAGGTTTCCTGTATGTTTAGTTGGAAGAAGAGGAGTAGATTTTGATGTCAGAACATTTACTGACAGGTACATGGGTGTACAAAATACATTAAGCCTATGCGGGCACATACTATAATTGATAGAGTGGAAGGAGCGGAGCAATAACTGGTTATAAAACATTAGATTGATTTTGTTGTTGCTTGATGTAAAGGGTGTCTTTTTTGGGTCTCAATTTCAGGGAGACCGAATTGCTAGAGCAGACTCCAGTCAGGCGAAGAACGTCATGTTTTCTTCGATCTACAGGGTTTCTGAATACCGCTAGCGTCACGAGTCGTCAACCCCGTTCCTGAATCAAAACCCCTTTTGTCAACGCCAAGTTAAGCTCACGCAGTGCAACGAGCCCACGCTAAATCCTGGAGAATCATCTGATGCAGTAGTAGTTCCTTACTCGCCTCTTGATTGCCAGTCAGAGCATGGCGGCTTACAGCATATCAATCAGCCCAGCGTCTATAGCAGAATCTGATATCACCCGACTTTGTGTGCCTAACGGGGCACTCAGCCAAAACCACAGCCAAACCAGTTTAAACAGGATTTACAGCCAAGCAAGCAATAGCACCGGATAAGAGCGCCTGGGACTCGTTGTCCTCAAGTAACTTCGTCTGGTGTATTTCTGGGTTTATGTAGAACTTCGCACTTAGGAGCGGTCAACCAAAGATAGACCGAGTTCCAGCCTAACTCGCGCAATTAGAGGTAACCAAAGTCAGCACCAACAAGGAAGTTTTTTTACAGGTCAATTCCATCACCCATGGAGTATATTTTTACGTAAAAAGGACACTTCTGGGGCTAGCACCTTTGGTCTCACGAAAGCGGACAGGCTGTCGCTCAGTTCGTTTATTTGGTCAGCAGGAAAGATAGACAGAGCTCCAGCCCCACTCGCGCCATTAGAGGTCACCAATGATAGCACCTACAAGGAAAGTTATGCAGTCTATTCCAATCATCTTGAAGGATATATGCACGTAAGACACTTTCTGGAGCTAGCACATTTGGTCCCACGAAAGCGGACAGGCTGTCGCTCAGTTCGTTTATTTGGTCAGCAGGAGATAGACAGTCTTCCAGTCCCCATCACGAAATCAGGGGTGCCACTGTGGTAAGTTGGGATTATATAAATATAGTTATAGGGGACTTAGTGTACTGACTGAGATCAGCTGTGAAGGTCTGTGTATCTAATAAGTTTGGTGTGTTACAGAGGACCTTGCTTGCTACCACATTTAGACCTCAGTCAGACTTATTCTTGAATTTTATGATAACTTCGTTGAATGTCTAGGGTTATGATAGTGATGAAGTGTAAGTTCACAACAACCAACAGACAAATAAACACTTAAATTAAAATCCACAACACTTTTAACACTATGACACTCACAAACACATAACACTCTAGAAGACTATCTTAAGTAAGTCAAAAGTTGAACTTTTATACAATGTATTGAATTTCTTTCAATATTAATCTTGATTCTATGGTAACTGTGACTCAGGAATCACAATTCAAATAAAATCACAATCTTTATGTACATGAATTTACACACTGGATATGTTTCCAGACATAGAATGTTATGGTACAATAAGTGTGTTGTTGTTGTGTACTATTATGAGGTAATACTGGTAGTAATAGCTAGGTTGTAGTTTGTCATCACGACTTCATGTGTTTGTCACTGGTGGAAATAATATTAAAAGGTTCACAGAGTCTTTTTTCTTTTTATAATTTCTGTCCCTTTTGGTCTTTTAAATAACGTTCAGTTGAGGGATGGTTATACAAGTTTGAGCGGCTCGTGCTGACAAATTCTTATCTCATATAGCGGCTGCAGGAAAATTGCATCCTCTGCTCGCTTGCTTCTCAGTTTGATAGAAAATACACAATGGCCGATATCTTGGGCACGGAGTCTGCTGCCAGCGTTCTGGATCAAGCAATGCTCAGACCATGTGCTGCTATATTAACATCAGTACCACGGTCCCTGAAATGAGAAGGTTGTGCCTCCTTCTTCATAACTAATATATAATATATTCCACACAGACTTACATGACAGAACAAACAAACATGAAGTTCAGCGCTGTAGGCCAACTGTTAGCTTTTCATGTGACAATATACACCAGTATTCCTCTTCCCAATGGTTACAACGCCTCTGCAATTCCAGTTGTAATCCCTTCCATATAATAGGATAGGTTTTATGTTACTATATGGCAATCCAATATATATATATATATATATATATATATATATATATATATATATATATATATATATATATATATATATATATATATATATGCAGTTATACTCCTCTCGGGCAAGCTTTTACATGGTGGAGCAATATCTAGGCTTTGCCTCATGTTTGCTACTGAACCACACACATACAGACATAATTTATCATTTCACATTCAATTTTCATATAAAATATATATTAAACATGTCTAGCTTACCACAATTCGTAAGGAAAACACACTAAAGATGACTGGTACAGTTTCAATCTGCGGTAAAGTCCAGGCTGCTATAATATGGTTATATTATAAGAACACAGTCCTGATCTCATCTCCAGAATGTGTAACGATATGGCGTCTTCTACAAGATTTTTTTCTGCCAATATCGACAGCATTGACCAATCGTTTTGACTTATTTCAAACTAATACACTGTTATTCAAATCTCTGCATTCCTTTTTCATCCGTTCCTATGCATCTACTAGCTATGCAGAGGTCACCCAATGGTCCTTCGTCTAACTACAAAGTTCAGCCAATCCCCTGCTTCGTAAGATATTAACCTTTCTTTCACTACTATGTTTCGACAAATTTCAGGGAGTTCCACCCCAAGCAGAATATGACCAAACCTGACAGTATCCACGTTCTCTATATGGCTTATTAAAAATATTTAATTATCTAATGGACTATTTAGATATTTTATTACATATTCTCAGTCCATAAGTCTCCAGGTACCCGAATATATAATTATCATGGGGCTAAATGGCTTATTTAAAATTACTGTCTTTTGTCGATGTTAATTGTTTATTTTTAAACTACCACTGTCCGCATCTTTTTAACTGTACTGTCAGTATGAAGTCAGGAATCAGGTGTAAAACAGTAGAATGTCATGTTTCCCAATAAGGGCTAAGATTGAGTCGGGACCTTTTGTTAATCTTTAGTTTTTTCCATCCTGTTTATTTGAAAAAATCAGGCTATGCCCACTGCTAGTTAGTTTATTTTCAGACACACTGCGAGCGACTGGCGTTACTGTGTTTTATGGCCCGTCTCTCTCTCTCTCTCTCTCTGCTTTTTTTTCTACTAAGCCCGTCTGTCTTCCAAGGCTAACCTTGTGTGTATAATTACATTAATGTTTAGTATTTGTATCTAGGTCATTATGCAGTTTGCATATCAAGGTCGTCTAAGAAATACAGTACCAGTTTTATTTTTAGAAACGACTGTGTGATGCGTGTAGGATTTTACTATCGTACGTGGAAGCGTTACAGTTATGCAGACGAAGTAGAAAAAGGGGATCTCTTGTTCAGCCATTATGGCGTTCTACAACGCAGGAGTACGCTATTGGGAAAGCACTGGTCTTTCACCATTCTTCTTTCTATTGTATTATTTCGTTCTACTTTTCCAGTTTTGTTCTAATTTAGATATGGGTATTAGAATTTCTCACCACAATTCTCCCCACTTAAAACAGACATCATATGTCAGTCTCTAATTATATATACACATAGATAAATTTCTATCTATGCCTGGTGATTACTTTGATTCTCATCGCACGGATGGCGGCTTAGAAAATCTGCATCAACGTTTCGCTGATTTTATTTTTATCATGGATTAATGCAGGTGGGTCAATTCAAAGTAAGCACTACTGACGAAGGTTGCCTCAGACCTCTGCAATCCAGGAATCCATTTCAGTTATGTTACTGAACAGCTGCAAGGGTTACTGCTTGTCTTAATGCTGCTTAGCAATCCATATTCACCATTGGTCTTCTCTGAGTCTGCTCAACGACATGTCCCGAGAATATTAGATGTTCCTCAAATTGTACGTTATGAGGAGTTGATCTATATGGTGATATCTGAGTTGTGTAGTGGATCCAATAATTTTCTCATCATTCTAGAGAAGACACTGGGCGCATTTTTCAATCCAAATGGCAATCTGTTAAATTCATAGTGTCCCTCTGAGGTACTAAAAGCTAGATAAGGTCTAACCTCAGGCTTTACTGGAATCTGATAGTAGCCTTTGCTCAGATCCACCTTTGAGAAATATTTAGCTTTATTCAGCCTGGCAAACAGCTGATTTGTATCCGGCAATGGATCCACCTGACCTTCTGTGATAGCATTCAGTCTCCTGTAATCTATACAGAGTCTATGTTCTCCAGAGGGTTTTCTCAAGAGCACTACACTGGAACTATACGAAGATTCACTGTGTGAAATAATTCCTTTCTTCAACAAATAATCTATCTCTTCCTTCAAAGCTTTCTCCTTAGCGAAAGGAATCGAATAGGCTTTCATACAGACTGGTGTTGGGTCTATAAGTTTCATATCATATTCCAATAAGTTTGTATGCCCCGGACGGTCCGTTAGCACCTCTGTATGATCATCTAAAACCTGTTGTACTCTCTCCTTCTGATCTTTCGTTAAATGTGTACTGATTTTCACCTGTGCAGCGGTCTCACAGGGGTGTAATGGATATTCAAATGATGAAAGTGGTTCTTTTTTCATCTCCATTGCAATAGACAAGGTAAGCAAATGTGTCTCTTCCTGATTTTCTATTTCCAAATACTTCTTCAGGAGATTCACATGATAGATTTTTTCTTTCCCCTTCCTATCTATCTTATAATTTGTTCTAGACACCTTCTCTAGAACTGTATATGGACTTTGCCATCCAATTTGTAACTTATTCTGGCTACCGGGTAGAAGAAGCAGTACCTTCTCTCCCACAGCCAAATCTCTGTCTTTAGCTTTCTTGTTGTAATAGGCAGCATGTTTTTTCCTGGCTTGTCTCAAATTTTCATTGGCAAGTTTCCAGCCAGTTTTTAAACGATTGGTCAGCTCATTCACATATTGGTAGGATGATGTAATATTTTCCTCTGCCTTTTCATCAGTCCACGTTCTTAACAGTTACATATGGACTTTTAAATTCACAAACTTATTTTTCCTGGCACATGTCAGGTCCTTTGCACTTGAAGCACTGTTGTGATGACTTTTCTTCCCAGAATCATCATGCACAAAACGACCGCTACCAATTTTTTTCTTGGGGCTTTCTCCCCACTTAAAATTCTTGATGAGAGATTTCCTCTCTACATCTTCTTCCTCCAGTTTATATAAATCCGATTGAGGGATTTTCGGCTTATCCTGGGGTAAGACATCTTTTTGCACTCGCTGCATAGTGGCCATTGTAAAACAGTCAATTGAAGATTGCCCGTGAAAAGGGGCTTCCCATTCCACTTGGTCCCCTTTATTATTCTTTCTATTGTCAGGCCTAAGTTTGCCCAGTGGCGTGTCCAGGTCCTGATCAATGTTCCCACTTGTGGGTGTTCCCTCATGTGCTATGCTACACCTTTCTACAAAATTCTCAATGTCCCACCTTGCCTTGGGCCAATAATAATTTTGAGCTACCTTTTGGATGATGGTACCTATTTTCTCATGGTCCCCATCTTCTCTCACATGTAAGCTCCTTATTAAGTTTGCCCTATACCTTTTAGGAAGTACCAGCTGTCCCTGACCTTTGGATCTAGTTCCAGTCTTCCGGTATATCAGTTTGTTCTTCATATAGAAGTCTCCTTTTCCTGGAGGTGTGTGACAATTGGACAATTTTCTAAAACAAGGCTTGAGGGTCTTATCCCCCGCCTGTGCCTTCCTCATCTCTTCTGGAGTGGTATTTATCATAATATCCTCCTCCTTTCTTGAGGTCGACCTGGCCTGAATGGTGGCCATATACACAGGTTTCCTTCTGCAATAGTCAGTATCATGATTGTCCATCCGACATTTCTTACACCACTTCCTTCCTTGGTTGAAAGATTTTCTTTCATCAAATTTCCGTTCATCAAATTGTGGGGTTTTATTTTTATTATTATACCATGGCCTATCAAACTGGTGCCTTCCTTTGTTCTGATCTCTATGATCAAACGTATTAAAGTTTTGTGGTGCCTTAAAATTGTCTACCTGTTTCTTTTTATTACCAGTTACCTCTGCTTGAGCTGCCTGATATCTTTCAGCAACATTTAGTAACTCACCCACCCTCTCTGCACCTTGTTCCATGAGAAACTTTCTCAGGTCTGGAGCCATGGACTCTCTTAGCTGCTCTATAAGGATTATTTCCTTAAGATCTTGGGTTTTCCCCAGAGCCGTCCATTTCTCCAATTATGTCTCTAACCGTGCAGAGAACTGGTGATATGTCTCACCTGACAGTAGTTTAGCATTCCTGAACTTTTTTCTATAAAATTCTCCATTCTTTTCATATCTTAACAAAAGAGCCTGCTTCAACATGTCATAATTTTCTTGGTCATCTCTGCTCATCTTGGCAAAAACTTCATAAGCTGTACCACGAAGCCCTTGTGATAACTTTAGGCTCCACCTTTCTCTCTCTAAACCATACGTGGTAGCTAAAAGTTCATATCTATTTAGGTAACTCTCTATGTCATCGTCTTTCTCAACAAAATGGTCTAAATGAAAACTCATAGCCGAGGTTGACGCTCCCTGACTAGCCGTGGCATCGGAGGTAACGGAACTGGCACCATTTTCAGGAGCATGGCCTTGAAACTCAAACTCCCTTAGTCGTAACTCATGTTCCCTTTGTAATCTCTTCTCCTCCTTTTCTGCTTCCCTTTCCGCAGCCTGCCTCTTTTCTTCTCTTTCTGTAGCCTGTCTTCTTTCCTCTGCTTCCCTTTCTGCAGCTAATCTCTTTTCTTCTCTTTCTGTAGCCTGTCTTCTTTCCTCTGCTTCCCTTTCTGCCTTTTTTTCTTCTAATTGGAGCCTTTTAATCTCCCTATCTGCCTCCAATGCCTTAGCCTCCTTGTCAGTCTCAATCTGCAACCTCTTAAGTTCTTTTTCAGCCTCTAACCTTCTTTCAGCCTCTTTTTCTAATCTTTTTTCTTCGCGTTCAATAAATTTGTCACATTCAGTTGTGACATAAGCAATCATAATTTGCCCCTCCATTCCCAATTCTTTAGCAGCCTGCACAGCAGCAGATCGAAACTTTGCCAGGTCTGCCATTTTCTAACAGGCAAATTTCTACAATGTTTAACTAAACAGTTTTATCTATGACTAATTATACTAAGGACAACCACAAGCACTGAGAGCTCAACCTTATCTATTTTCCACCCAAGAATACCTTTTTAATTTTTATAATTCCCTGAAGTGAACTACCCCCAATATATGTGCTAGGAGAAGGTTCAAAATCCCAGGAGCGAGACCCCAATGTATGTGGTAAGTTGGGATTATATAAATATAGTTATAGGGGACTTAGTGTACTGACTGAGATCAGCTGTGAAGGTCTCTGTATCTAATAAGTTTGGTGTGTTACAGAGGACCTTGCTTGCTACCACATTTAGACCTCAGTCAGACTTATTCTTGAATTTTATGATGACTTCGTTCAATGTCTAGGGTTATGATAGTGATGAAGTGTAAGTTCACAACAACCAACAGACAAATAAACACTTAAATTAAAATCCACAACACTTTTAACACTATGACACTCACAAACACATAACACTCTAGAAGACTATCTTAAGTAAGTCAATAGTTGATCTTTTATACAATGTATTGAATTTCTTTCAATATTAATCCTGATTCTATGGTAACTGTGACTCAGGAATCACAATTCAAATAAAATCACAATCTTTATGTACATGAATTTACACACTGGATATGTTTCCAGACATAGAATGTTATGGTACAATAAGTGTGGTGTTGTTGTGTACTATTATGAGGTAATACTGGTAGTAATAGCTAGGTTGTAGTTTGTCATCACGACTTCATGTGTTTGTCACTGGTGGAAATAATATTAAAAGGTTCACAGAGTCTTTTTTCTTTTTATAATTTCTGTCCCTTTTGGTCTTTTAAATAACGTTCAGTTGAGGGATGGTTATACAAGTTTGAGCGGCTCGTGCTGACAAATTCTTATCTCATATAGCGGCTGCAGGAAAATTGCACCCTCTGCTCGCTTGCTTCTCAGTTTGATAGAAAATACACAATGGCCGATATCTTGGGCACGGAGTCTGCTGCCAGCGTTCTGGATCAAGCAATGCTCAGACCATGTGCTGCTATATTAACATCAGTACCACGGTCCCTGAAATGAGAAGGTTGTGCCTCCTTCTTCATAACTAATATATAATATATTCCACACAGACTTACATGACAGAACAAACAAACATAAAGTTCAGCGCTGTAGGCCAACTGTTAGCTTTTCATGTGACAATATACACCAGTATTCCTCTTCCCAATGGTTACAACGCCTCTGCAATTCCAGTTGTAATCCCTTCCATATAATAGGATAGGTGTTATGTTACTATATGGCAATCCAATATATATATATATATATATATATATATATATATATATATATATATATATGCAGTTATACTCCTCTCGGGCAAGCTTTTACATGGTGGAGCAATATCTAGGCTTTGCCTCATGTTTGCTACTGAACCACACACATACAGACATAATTTATCATTTCACATTCAATTTTCATATAAAATATATATTAAACATGTCTAGCTTACCACAATTCGTAAGGAAAACACACTAAAGATGACTGGTACAGTTTCAATCTGCGGTAAAGTCCAGGCTGCTATAATATGGTTATATTATAAGAACACAGTCCTGATCTCATCTCCAGAATGTGTAACGATATGGCGTCTTCTACAAGATTTTTTCTGCCAATATCGACAGCATTGACCAATCGTTTTGACTTATTTCAAACTAATACACTGTTATTCAAATCTCTGCATTCCTTTTTCATCCGTTCCTAGGCATCTACTAGCTATGCAGAGGTCACCCAATGGTCCTTCGTCTAACTACAAAGTTCAGCCAATCCCCTGCTTCGTAAGATATTAACCTTTCTTTCACTACTATGTTTCGACAAATTTCAGGGAGTTCCACCCCAAGCAGAATATGACCAAACCTGAC
Organism: Oreohelix idahoensis; assembly: GCA_024509875.1. Classification (NCBI taxonomy): domain Eukaryota; kingdom Metazoa; phylum Mollusca; class Gastropoda; order Stylommatophora; family Oreohelicidae; genus Oreohelix; species Oreohelix idahoensis. The sequence continues at coordinate 47,067 of JAMPIV010016630.1, read as the reverse complement.
AGTATCCACGTTCTCTATATGGTTTATTACCAATATTTAATTATCTAATGGACTATTTAGATATTTTATTACATATTCTCAGTCCATAAGTCTCCAGGTACCCGAATATATGATTATCATGGGGCTAAATGGCTTATTTAAAATTACTGTCTTTTGTCGATGTTAATTGTTTATTTTTAAACTACCACTGTCCGCATTTTTTAAACTGTACTGTCAGTATGAAGTCAGGAATCAGGTGTAAAACAGTAGAATGTCATGTTTCCCAATAAGAGCTAAGATTGAGTCGGGACCTTTTGTTAATCTTTAGTTTTTTCCATCCTGTTTATTTGAAAAAATCAGGCTATGCCCACTGCTAGTTGGTTTATTTTCAGACACACTGCGAGCGACTGGCGTTACTGTGTTTTATGGCCCGTCTCTCTCTCTCTCTGCTTTTTTTTCTACTAAGCCCGTCTGTCTTCCAAGGCTAACCTTGTGTGTATAATTACATTAATGTTTAGTATTTGTATCTAGGTCATTATGCAGTTTGCATATCAAGGTCGTCTAAGAAATACAGTACCAGTTTTATTTTTAGAAACGACTGTGTGATGCGTGTAGGATTTTACTATCGTACGTGGAAGCGTTACAGTTATGCAGACGAAGTAGAAAAGGGGGATCTCTTGTTCAGCCATTATGGCGTTCTACAACGCAGGAGTACGCTATTGGGAAAGCACTGATCTTTCACCATTCTTCTTTCTATTGTATTATTTCGTTCTACTTTTCCAGTTTTGTTCTAATTTAGATATGGGTATTAGAATTTCTCACCACAGCCACCAACAATAGCGGCTACAGTGGATTTATACAGGTCAAGTCCATCACCCATGGAGTATATTTTTACGTAAAAGACACTGTCGGAAGCATGGTACTTGGTCCCACGAAAACGGACATACTGTCAGACAGTTTATTTCATTTCTCTGTGTTCTACAGGTTTTATGGCTGGTGGTGTGTGTGTTTGTGGGTGTGTATTTGCATTATTGTGGTTATTGATGGTTATTGATGACTTGATGAATAATTTGATTATTGATGTAATTTATGCTGTGTATGATGATATGCATTATTTTCATGCTTTTCTTCTTTAATAAAGTTTACACATTTTATTAATGCGCTGTTCCCGACCCTTTCATCCATAATTAACTTGTTTTAGCTCTTTACTAGAATCTCTATGTTTGATAAGAGAAAAGAGTGAGAGCAGGAGGTGCTTAGACAGTAAAAGTGAGTTGAGGCTTGGAGAGAGAGATCATTTTGATAATTCTTCTTCCAGGTTGTCTCAAGTCCATCTCCTATTTACACCTTTCTGAGTGTGTAATCTATAACTCCGTCAGTCCACTATCCCTTGTCGATTTCACTACTATTGTCCAACTCGACCAATACTCTACACTTTACTCAACCACGACATCATCTCTTGTTCCACTGGCGATTGTATAGTACTTGTCATTTGTTCAATATTAGTGATCTTGTCATACCACTTCAATCCTTCTACTCTACGCAAGCACCCATTTATCAAAGTCTGTTGATTTTTGGTTGTTGTTTTTGTTGTTCTCCATGATTCAGAGCCATGCAATAGGACTGACTTGACAGTTGAGTTGAAGATTCTTATTTTTGTGTTGGACTTCTCTTGAGCACTACATAATTCCCAATGCAGTGAAAACTCCTCAAGCCATTTTCGTTTCTGATTTTTTCTATTTTTCTTGCGATCGCATCTTTGATGACGAGTTCTCATGATTTTTTTTTTTAACGTACGCCCGCTATTACTCGAGGCGAGATTCTCCGGTTAGTATGTCTAACCTGAGACTGATTTTTACGTGAGTATCCCTTTTTCCCTGTACACTGACATGTGTACATGCCATTCTCATGATGACGCCATTCTCATGATGAATTCGACTGTTGTTTGAAGTTCCTCTTTAGCTCCATATAGCTTTGAGTTTAGTGTTGAGTCATTGGGCCAGTATATCTTTCTTAACTGGTCATACAGAGGACAATCCTGTAGAACATGCTCAGCAGTTTGTTCGTTTAATCCACATGTGCACAGTGGTGAAGCAGACAATCGTAGCTTGTACATGTGTTTATTCAGTTTGTTATGCCCTGTCCTGAGGCGAAAAATTGTTATCTTCCCTGCCGGTCAAGAGTGTGGTAGTCATCGTTGGGTTGATTCTGTTCTCTTCTGATAATCTGGATAGCTCTCTTTTTCTCAGTGTATGTGATTTCATTATCTTCTTGTTCGCATTCTCCTCCCTTTTTTGCAAGTCTATCTGCCTTTTCATTTCCGGGTACACCACAATGAGATGGTACCCACTGAAATATGGTTCTCTTTTTGGCAGCTGCCTTGTTTAGTTCATTTCTCAGATGCGGGAGTTTAACACCCTTGAGAGCTTGCGGGACAGACAGTGCATCTGTGAGGATGACTACCTGTTGGCAGTCAGAGTTGGTGTTGCAGCTTGCTCTAGAGCTTGAACCTCAGCTGTATAGTTGGAACAGAATTTACCAGTGGGAATATGCCTTGTCTCATAGTGGGAGCCGCGGTAGCATAGTGGTTAGTGCACTGGCTTCCTAGCGCAGTGGTCTATGGTTCGATCCCCAGATGAGGCGGGAATTTTTTAGGCCACAAACGGCTCCTGGGTCAACCCAGCCCCAAATGGATACCAGAGCAACTCTGGGAAGGTTAAGGCGGCCGGCGTGATGCCGACCACATCCCCCCTCGTGTGCCGACGGTCAAGGTAATATGGGCTAACACCATATTCCCATTATGCCTCAATGGGCGTGTAACGGGTTCCTTTACCTTTTCATAGTGGTTGTCAGAATATGAGATAAAGATACCGGCACCTCCATTCCTAACAGCATTAGTTGCTGATCCATCTGTATAGGCATGTATCCATGATTGATCGGGATAGCTTTCTTGGATCATACTCAATGTAGCAGTTCGTTTTTGCAGATCATTATACTCATATCCACTTGTGAGACCACTGACTGATGTATTAATTTGGAGGGCACTGCTGGCCTGTTCCCATGGTACAGGGTAAAGGGTGGGCTTCAGTGGTGTTGTCTTCATGGATAGGTCTTCTTGATGCTGTCTTTTAAGTCTTTTTCCCCGATGCACAAAGCTGCTATGTTTTAGACGTCCCAGTGCCAGATCGTCTAGTCTTGCCTTCATTGGGTGCATTGGCATACTGTTGTACTTTTCCATCTGGATCATGCTTTTTGTGTCTCTTCTATAGGACAATGTCTGTAATCCAGCAGTTTTCTGCATCTCTGATATTGGTGTAGTTTTCATGGCTCCTGTAATGAGCCTGAGAGCTTGATTTTGCACCTTGTCCAAAGACTGCAGATGTGAGTTAGCAGCTGATGACCATGCTGCTGAGCCAAACTTTAAGTGTGGTCTTATTACTCCATTATAAATCTTCTTTAGGTTTCGTTCATTTGCTCACCAGTTGGTACCTGCTAATTTTCTGAGTATGCCTAGTCGTCTTCGGGCCTTTCCCTCTGCATTTTCAATATGCTTATTCCATGTAAGCTTTTGGTCAAATGTCACCCCAAGATAGGTGGGGTAGCTTTCTTCCTTGATCATGGTTGTCCCTAGGTGTATGTTAACTGCTTTGTCCTTGGGGGCGAGGGAGAACAGTGTTGTGGAGGTTTTGTCTGTGTTTATTGTGATAAGCCATTTCTCTGCCCATGACACTAGCGTGTCTGCTGCCCGCTGCATTCTATAATTTGCTGCGGTAACGTTTTCATCAGCGCGCCAGAGTACTAGGTCATCTGCATATTGTAACCGCGTATACCGTGAGTTTTCAGATATAGACTATATTAACATAAAATAAATTTTTATAGAAACAGAAGATAAAAGAAAATCTCAACGCAGATGTTTAATTAAACCAGGTTAGCTTCGAAACGCCACGCATTATTTTAGGCCAAGCTTCGCTTCGAAACGCCAAGCATTAATTAGGGTAGCTTCGCTTACGCCAAGCATTGGTCACGTGATTTCCCACCAATGGTTAAGCTCAGTCCTTTTTCTTCCCCCGGAATGAACGAGAGATGAAGCCATTTTTTGATGAGTAATGAATTTAGAGCGGTCGAGACAAGACGTAATTCTCTTTGCTCAGTGATATTCTATAGAGGAGATTGACTTCGCACAATTAAAGCAACTGTGTAACTTCGAAATGTAGAATGTTATATTTTGTGAATTCACGAGAAACTTAGCCATCATACCAATTATTAAAGGATCATGCCAAAGCTAATCGTTGCAGGTGCAACACAAATAATAACCATATGCTCTAAAAATAAAACATCATAGAGGATTGTCCCCGAACCTGGTAAATTCCTGTAAGTCTGTAGAGAGAAATCATCACCTCTAGCAGGCTAGCTAGTAATCAAAATCTAATACTCTCGATTCAAAACAGCAATCCCCACTACCCTACCCGGCCACAATATAAAGCAGCTTTCGCTCCACCAGGGAGATTCTTTCACCAGGTCATTGATGTAAACAAGGAAGAATGTTGGGGAAAATACTCCTCCTTGAGGTACCCCCTGATAGAGCAACACTTTTCTGCTCTGCAGACTATCAAGAGTGACTCTAGTTCTCCTATTATGCAAGTATGACTGGATCCATTTCATCATGTTGCCTTGGATTCCACTTCTCCTAAGTTTTGCAATAAGGCCATCTTTCCACACCTTGTCAAAGGCCTTCTTGAAGTCGACCCAGATCGTTAGGACCTTTTTCTTCTCCTGGAAGGCATCTTCTATTGCTTGAGACAAGTAAGTAACTTGGTCTTCTATACTGTAGCATTCTCTAAATCCAGCTTGCTCCGGCACCAGGATCTGCTCAGACTCTAAATACCATTTCAATCTGTGGTTGACTATTCGCTCCATAGTCTTCCCAACACAGCTTGTGAGACTGATTGGCAGGTAACTTGCAGCCTCGGTCTTACATTTCCCTTTCTTTAGTATGGGTATTGTGATGGCTTCTCTCCATACTTGGGGTACCGTTCCTTTCAACCTGATATGGTTGAATATCTCAAGCAGTTTTTTCATTGTTGCTGAGCTCAGATTTACTAGCATTTCGTTGCTGATTTTGTCTGTGCCGGGAGACTTTTGGAACTTAAGCTTGGAAATAGCGTTCTGTAGTTCTCCTAGTGTGATGGGTCTAATTGTGTTTGGTTCTTGACACTCTTCGCATGTGGGTTCCTCAATCATGAAGTATCCAGTTCCAAGCTTGAGCCTCAGCAATTTTTTTTATTAATTGGTATTTTTAGATCATCTTGTATTTGACATTTTTTGCTTGTTTTTTTAGGACTTGATATGAGTGTCTTGCTTTTTTACTTTGGTCCCATGCTATTATCCACTCTTGAGTTATTGCTTGAGAAATTAAGCTCTTAATTTCAAACTTCCCTAAGCCTACTTCAATTTTGTTATAACTAGTTCTTTCTCCTTTAGCCCCAACATTGGGGCAGGAGTATCTGTCTGTCCCATGGTTGCCAGTATTTCTTTTCTTATCTCTCTCTGATGGTTTATGTTAATGGATAAGTTGCTTTCTGAACTGTATCTTCTAGCAAACAGATCTGCAGCTTGTTTTCCTCTGAGAAGTTTGCCACCTTCATCCAATGTGATAGCTGCCTAGGCGAGGAACGCTTTTCATTTAGAGATTTAACTAATCTCCAAGGTTTCTTGCCGTCTTTCTCAAGGTTCAGCGATGCCGTTTTAGAAGGATCTGAAGCATTGATATCCCCTTATTTAAAAGGTTTGATCTGCTTTAAAGTGAGTCTCTTGGATACAGCAAACACTGACTTGCTTCTCATACAAGATGTTTTCCAGCTCTGTCTTTTTGCTGTATCCAGCCTGCTTGCTGTTCACTCCCTCTGCATTCCAGTGCATTATGACAAGTGGCACTCTGGGTTTTTCTGTTTTGTTTCGGTCAGTAGTTCTCCTCCGCCGTCTGCTGACTCCACAAGACGGTCTAGAGGGTCCTCCAATAGCTGAGGGTGGGTTCTGTCGAGGCTCAGAGCCCGGCACTGCACCTGCCTGGTGGAGCTCCACAGGGCGAGCACCAGTACGAGATTTATTTGACGGTGTACTCATCCATAGAAAAAAAGCGAGTTGCGTGATACTGTGGTTTCCGGTGCGCCTTCTGGCCCAGTATCTACGACTTCAGCACCTCTTCAACGGGAGAGTGGGCTCATCCCTGATCTGTTTATGTTCCCAGTAGTAGACTATTCGCAAGCAGCCTGGGGTGTCACTGCTCTGCGCGGACCTTGTTTACCGAGGCGGCGTCCGAGCTCGTATAGTGAAAATACGGTTGCATTATCTTCAAAAAAAGACCTGTCTTTTCCGTGGTTTTTCTGCCATCCTGCAACTTTGAGTTGGGGTGTTCTTAGCTCCAGTCTCTTTCCCAGGCATTTTATCCTGGCCTAGCACGCATCCAGAGGACCCCACTTCTGGTTCTAAGTTAGCAAGGGGGGGGGGGGGCTCTCCAACTATGCAGAGCTTGCACAATGCTGTGCTCTGGTTCTGGGTTCTCCCAAGGAATCCTCACGTCCTGCACAGAGCCACTTCCAGATACCCACCACCTGCCATCCCTCCATTGTAGAAATCTCCTGCATGCGGCCATCCAGTCAAGAGCCAGTATTAAGTCTGGTGCACATGTGTTCCCCCAAGCTTAGTGTGCAATGCTGGGTTCTCAACATGCTGCACCACAGAGGGGATTGTGATGCTGAGCCAATTTGTGTTGTTGTTGTTTGCATTTCACTCAGCCATCTCTCTCAAATCTGCACCAATAAGCGACATCTTAGTTGGGACTGTTCTACTTGGGTATGCAGGGGGTGGGATTTAAGGCCTTGACGTATCGTCTGGTTGTGGACCATGTCTCTTCTTGTTACTTCAACCACCTTCCTCAGATACCTCATTTCTGAGGTTTGGATCTGGCTTTTATGGGTTGTAGTCATTGTTCATGAGTCGCATCCATATGTCAAGACTGGGACATAGGTGGAGCGGTATACAGCCATCTTCGTTTTCTTACCAACCTCTCTCTTGCTGAGGAATCCTCGATTTATGGCCTGAAAAAGTCTCCCAGCTGCTGCTTTTCGAGTGGCCAACTCTTCTTTGATGCCCCCCTTTCGGTCTATAACAGCTCCGAGGTATTTAAAGTGGTCGACCTGCTCCAGGACCTGTTCTCCCAGCTTAATCTGATGTCTTCTTTCTTCTCGTGATATCACCATGGATTTTGTTTTAGAGCTGCTTATGACCACCCCTCTCTTCTCCAGCTCTTCCTTCCAGACTTGCAGGTTGGATTGGAGATGTGCCTCTGATTTAGCAATCAGGGCAACATCATCAGCAAATGCCAGCTCTGAAATACAGACCTGTCTCATCTTCCAGTACCCCACTGAATACTTTCTTGTTTTTTCCTTACACGCCTTGATGACATCGTCCATGAGGAGTATGAAAAGATAAGGTGACAGGATATCACCTTGTCTTACACCAGTGGTGGTCCTGAAGTCTTCTGACTTATGGTTTGCTGTCCTCACATAATTTCTGCAAGACTTGTAGAAGCTCTGTTTAGCATGAATCAGAGGTACTGGAATGTTCTTCCTTGCCAAACAGTCCCAAAGTTTGCTCCAGGGGACCCTGTCAAACGCCTTTTCCAGATCTATGAAACAAGCTGAATACTGCCTTGAGTCATTATTGTAGAAATCTGAGGGAAAACGAGATGTCAGGAGCCTTGAGCTGACTATTGCCTTTATTAGTCATTAATGTAGAAGTCTGAGGGTGAACGAGATGTCAGGAACCTTGAGCTGACTATTGCCTTTATTAGAGTCATTAATGTAGAAGTCTGAGGGTGAACGAGATGTCAGGAACCTTGAGCTGACTATTGCCTTTATTAGAGTCATTAATGTAGAAGTCTGAGGGTGAACGAGATGTCAGGAACCTTGAGCTGACTATTGCCTTTATTAGAGTCATCAATGTAGAAGTCTGAGGGTGAACGAGATGTCAGGAACCTTGAGCTGACTATTGCCTTTATTAGAGTCATTAATGTAGAAGTCTGAGGGTGAACGAGATGTCAGGAACCTTGAGCTGACTATTGCCTTTATTAGAGTCATCAATGTAGAAGTCTGAGGGTGAACGAGATGTCAGGAACCTTGAGCTGACTATTGCCTTTATTAGAGTCATTAATGTAGAAGTCTGAGGGTGAACGAGATGTCAGGAACCTTGAGCTGACTATTGCCTTTATTAGAGTCATTAATGTAGAAGTCTGAGGGTGAACGAGATGTCAGGAACCTTGAGCTGACTATTGCCTTTATTAGAGTCATCAATGTAGAAGTCTGAGGGTGAACGAGATGTCAGGAACCTTGAGCTGACTATTGCCTTTATTAGAGTCATTAATGTAGAAGTCTGAGGGTGAACGAGATGTCAGGAACCTTGAGCTGACTATTGCCTTTATTAGTCATTAATGTAGAAGTCTGAGGGTGAACGAGATGTCAGGAACCTTGAGCTGACTATTGCCTTTATTAGAGTCATTAATGTAGAAGTCTGAGGGTGAACGAGATGTCAGGAACCTTGAGCTGACTATTGCCTTTATTAGTCATTAATGTAGAAATCTGAGGGAAAACGAGATGTCAGGAACCTTGAGCTGACTATTGCCTTTATTAGAGTCATTAATGTAGAAATCTGAGGGAAAACGAGATGTCAGGAACCTTGAGCTGACTATTGCCTTTATTAGAGTCATTAATGTAGAAATCTGAGGGAAAACGAGATGTCAGGAACCTTGAGCTGACTATTGCCTTTATTAGAGTCATTAATGTAGAAATCTGAGGGAAAACGAGATGTCAGGAACCTTGAGCTGACTATTGCCTTTATTAGAGTCATTAATGTAGAAGTCTGAGGGTGAACGAGGAAGAAGAAGAATTGTTCTTTGAAATGAAATTTTAAAATTTGGTAATACTCGGCTTTGATGGTGAAATTGTATGACGCAGATCGTTCGACGGGCTTAGAGGTTACAAATAGGTTGCACTTATCCCAAATACTTATGAAAACAGTCATGATGTTATTATAGTCTAGTCTGTTTCTCAAAGTAGATTTCTATAACTTGAGAGTGGCCTTTCGAATGTGAACGGGTTTGATCAGAAGATTGAGTAGGTAACTCTGTACCCATGCGCTATTCTTAAATATAGTTATTTCCCTTAACCGTAGGACCGAGAGACATGACAAAAAGAGAGGTTGAAGATTTAAAAGGTTGAATGTTTAGAGACAATGACATATTTATAACATTTAAATCACCAAGTAAAGAGGAAGAAAGGAGAAAGAAAAGCTGTTACTTAAGTAATTAATAATTATGAGCAGTTGCTGACAAATTGGTGTGAAGTTGTGTATTTTAAGTTGATAAGCCCCCTATTATTTTGTACTAATAGGTCTATGTGTTTGTTGATATAAGTATATAACCAATAAAACGGTATTGAATCAGTTCTACAAATTAACGGTTCACCGCAAAAGAAGAAGAAGCTCTATTGTACTATGATGGCTTCTAAAGCCTGCATGGGTTGGACTGTACAAATTATGTTTTTCTAAGTGAAATTTTAGTCTGCTATTAACTATTGTTTCTAGAATTTTTCCTAGATGTGAAATTAACGATATTGGCCTGTATGAGTTGAGATCATGTGTTTCCTTATCTGGCTTTAGTATGGGGATGACTACAGCTGTTTTCCATGAACATGGTATTTTTCCCGTGTGCCAGATTTTGTTGTATCACCCTTAGGGTTGTATATGGTACGTTTTTGAGGATTTCATAGCTCATAATGCTAAAATATATGAGAGGAAGTGGTTGGGGAGCCTGCAATAAGACAATGATCACCTTCTATAAATCATTTATTTAGGGGCAGACTTGACTATGCAGTGTTGTCTATGCATCAGCCGCTCCAAGCAATAAGAAAAAAACGAGACACAGTCCAAAACCAGGCACTGTCAATAATAGCAGGTGCTTCAAGGGGAACATCAGCAGAGGCGTTAGAAGTAGCGCTAGACAGTATACCCCTGGAGCTAAGGAGAAAAGAGCTGAGATTCAACTACTGGGCAAAAATGGCCAAAGATCCAACTTACCCAGCACACAAAACCGTTGATAGGTGTAACCAATACAAACGCCACAGTCCACTTGACCATAATAGATACCCGTTAGGGTGGAAAACAATAGAAGAAGTGGATCATCTCCCAAACCTATTTAACATGATAAACAGTAGTGCCCGGTATAAAGCAAAGATCCCACCATGGGAACTAAAAGTGCCAGAAACTGGCTCTCACCTAGTAAAGGTCATTATCATCTCATCTCATCTCAACCCATAACCCGTCATGGGTCGTAGGGGTGCCATGGTGGAAGCATCAGCAGACAGGGTCCTCCACTGCTCTCTATTCTCAGCAATGCGTACAAGTGTGGAGAAACCGTGTCCTGCCCATTCTTTGATGTTATCAGCCCAGGATTTTCTTTGCCTTCCTCTTCTCCGTTTACCTTCGACTGTTCCCTGGAGGATCGTTTTCGAAAGGGAGTCATGACGAGTTACATGCCCAAACCAGGCAAGCTTTCGACGTTTCACTATTGACAAAAGTGGTTCTTGGTGGCCTGCATAGGTGTTTATCTTCTCTCTAACATAGACATTTGTTTTGTGCTCTTTATAGCAAATGCGCAAAATTCTTCTATAACATTTATGCTCGAAAGCCTGAATCCTTCGCTCCGTATCTGCAGTGAGTGTCCAGCCCTCACACCCATACAAGAGAATAGATAATACAAGTGATTTGTATAATTTGATCTTCACAGGAAAACTGATGTTACTTTTCCAGATCACATTCAACCTTGTCATGGCAGCTGAGGCCATCTCAAGTCTTGTCTTGATTTCTTTATTCGATCTTCCATCACTACATATAGTGGACCCGAGATATTTAAAGGTGTTAACTTCTTCTTAACGTTTGCCCATTTAACGTAATGTTGGTCGGAACATGTTTCTTATGGCTATTCACCAATATCTTGCTTTTTTCTATATTAATTTCCATCCCATATGTTCTTGTTACTTTCTCCAGTCTAGAGGTAAGGTCTTGAAGTTCTGATTCTAACAGGTAAAGGTCATAAGCAAATCTAAAGACATAATCTCAGCAAAAATTAAAGCACTAGAGTATATAGAACAATATACAAATAATAGCCTAACTATATATACAGTTGGGTCAAAATATGAAGAAGGACATCTAGGAGCAGGAATAGCAATACCAAAATTGAAAATATATAAAAGATATAAAGTAACAGGTAATACATCTATCTTTACTGCAGAATTAGTGGCAATCCTAAAAGCTTTAGAAATAGTTGCAGAAAACCCACCAAATAAAGCAACCATTGTGGCAGATTCCCTTTCATCAGTACTAGCTATCAGAAACAGAAACGAATGTAGCAGGCCAGATATTATAGAGGAAATACTACAAGTCAATACATGTCTACACAATGCAGGATACAGTGTCACACTAACATGGATACCAGCACATGTTGGGATAGCAGGAAATGAACTTGCTGACAAAGAAGCCAAAGGAGGAAGAACTAGTTATAACAAAATTGAAGTAGGCTTAGGGAAGTTTGAAATTAAGAGCTTAATTGCTCAAGCAATAAATAAAGAGTGGATAATAGCATGGGACCAAAGTAAAAAAGCAAGACACTCATATAAAGTCCTTTAAAAAAAAACAAGCAAAAAATGTCAAATACAAGATGAACTAAAAATACCAATTAATAAAAAAAATTGCTGAGGCTCAAGCTTGTAACTGGATACTTCATGATTGAGGAACCCACATGCGAAGAGTGTCAAGAACCAAACACAATTAGACACTTTCTGGTGGCCTGCAAGAAATATGACCAACAGAGGCAAAACATTAAGACATACTGTAGTAGCCACAAGGTAGAAATGAGTGTAGAAAATCTCATAGGCGCTAAGACCCCAACAGAAGTACAAAAGTTAATAAAACACTTTATTACAAAAACAAAAGCTAACATATTAAACAAAAAACATAAGGATGCGACTGGTGAAAGTCTCCCCCCAGATAAATACAGATTGACGAAATAACAGTCCAGTGAAAATTAAAAACATACCAGTGTAGACAGTATCATATTTTGGAAAATAAAACCACCGGCATATTGAATTATAACTACAAAAGGAAAAATACCTACTAGAGATAAGATAGTATAAAATAAATAAAAACAAATACATATCACAATAACTGAAACACGTCCTGATATAACCAACAGCTCCTGTATATGGTAAATGGTTGAAAGAGGAGTGCTTCAAAGAAAAGTAGCAAACACCTAAATAAAAAATGTATTTTAAGTTAAGTCGGTAGACTCCAAATAATGAAATAAATGTTATCGCTTTATTGTTGTCTTTGTCGTTCCCGGGGGTCTCCCAGATGACGAAGAAAGAACAAGATAACTGGTCCCTCAGACACGTCATAAGAGGTTGTGTATGGGGCTGGCAATGTCATCTTGTCGAATGAACTACTACAGCAACTTTGCTACAACAGCGTGTGCTTTGACATGAGTTTCCTGGAGGTAGCCATGTATAGTGGTGGACCAATGGTCTGTAAGGAGCGAAAAAGGACATGATGACTTGATTGTCTTCAAAGTATATAGTTTTGAGATTATCTCGCCACCTCTAAACGGCTTTAGGAGCATATTATCAGGTTTAAAGTATATAATTTTGAGATTATCTCGCTACCTCTAAACAGCTATAGAAGCATGTCATCAGATTTAAAGTATATAGTTTTGAGATTATCTCGCTACCTCTAAACAGCTTTAGAAGCAGGTCATCAGATTTAAAGTATATAGTTTTGAGATTATCTCGCTACCTCTAAACAGCGTTAGAAGCAGGTCATCAGATTTAAAGTATATAGTTTTGAGATTATCTCGCTGCCTCTAAACAGCGTTAGAAGCATGTCATCAGCTTTAAAGTATATAGTTTTGAGATTATCTCGCTACCTCTAAACAGCTTTAGAAGCATGTCATCAGATTTAAAGTATATAGTTTTGAGATTATCTCGCTACCTCTAAACAGCTTTAGAAGCATGTCATCAGATTTAAAGTATATAGTTTTGAGATTATCTCACTACCTCTAAACAGCTTTAGAAGCATGTCATCAGATTTAAAGTATATAGTTTTGAGATTATCTCGCTTCCTCTAAACAGCTATAGAAGTATGTCATCAGATTTAAAGTATATAGTTTTGAGATTATCTCGCTACCTCTAAACAGCTATATAAGTATGTCATCAGATTTAAAATATATAATTTTGATATTATCTCGCTACCTCTAAACAGCGTTAGAAGCAGGTCATCAGATTTAAAGTATATAGTTTTGAGATTATCTCGCTACCTCTAAACAGCTATAGAAGTATGTCATCAGATTTAAAGTATATAATTTTGAGATTATCTCGCTACCTCTAAACAGCGTTAGAAGCAGGTCATCAGATTAAAAGTATATAGTTTTGAGATTATCTCGCTACCTCTAAACAGCTATAGAAGTATGTCATCAGATTTGAAGTATATAATTTTGAGATTATCTCGCTACCTCTAAACAGCGTTAGAAGCAGGTCATCAGATTTAAAGTATATAGTTTTGAGATTATCTCGCTAACTCTAAACAGCGTTAGAAGCATGTCATCAGATTTAAAGTATATAGTTTTGAGATTATCTCGCTACCTCTAAACAGCTATAGAAGTATGTCATCAGATTTAAAGTATATAGTTTTGAGATTATCTCGCTACCTCTAAACAGCTATAGAAGTATGTCATCAGATTTAAAGTATATAATTTTGAGATTATCTCGCTACCTCTAAACAGCGTTAGAAGCAGGTCATCAGATTTAAAGTATATAGTTTTGAGATTATCTAGCTACCTCTAAACAGCTATAGAAGTATGTCATCAGGTTTAAAGTATATAATTTTGAGATTATCTCGCTACCTCTAAACAGCGTTAGAAGCAGGTCATCAGATTTAAAGTATATAGTTTTGAGATTATCTCGCTACCTCTAAACAGCTATAGAAGTATGTCATCAGATTTAAAGTATATAGTTTTGAGATTATCTCGCTACCTCTAAACAGCTATATAAGTATGTCATCAGATTTAAAATATATAATTTTGATATTATCTCGCTACCTCTAAACAGCGTTAGAAGCAGGTCATCAGATTTAAAGTATATAGTTTTGAGATTATCTCGCTACCTCTAAACAGCTATAGAAGTATGTCATCAGATTTAAAGTATATAATTTTGAGATTATCTCGCTACCTCTAAACAGCGTTAGAAGCAGGTCATCAGATTAAAAGTATATAGTTTTGAGATTATCTCGCTACCTCTAAACAGCTATAGAAGTATGTCATCAGATTTAAAGTATATAATTTTGAGATTATCTCGCTACCTCTAAACAGCGTTAGAAGCAGGTCATCAGATTTAAAGTATATAGTTTTGAGATTATCTCGCTAACTCTAAACAGCGTTAGAAGCATGTCATCAGATTTAAAGTATATAGTTTTGAGATTATCTCGCTACCTCTAAACAGCTATAGAAGTATGTCATCAGATTTAAAGTATATAGTTTTGAGATTATCTCGCTACCTCTAAACAGCTATAGAAGTATGTCATCAGATTTAAAGTATATAATTTTGAGATTATCTCGCTACCTCTAAACAGCGTTAGAAGCAGGTCATCAGATTTAAAGTATATAGTTTTGAGATTATCTAGCTACCTCTAAACAGCTATAGAAGTATGTCATCAGGTTTAAAGTATATAATTTTGAGATTATCTCGCTACCTCTAAACAGCGTTAGAAGCAGGTCATCAGATTTAAAGTATATAGTTTTGAGATTATCTCGCTAACTCTAAACAGCGTTAGAAGCATGTCATCAGCTGTTGCTCTCCAGCTCTTTGTGTATCTTCTTCAATTTCTAAGCTAGACGGCGTAGGTGATCGTGTTTATCCGCGCAACTTTCTGTCTCGATACATTTTTATTAATTTATCTGTGACTTATTTCCTTGATATGATGTTACTCTGTCCATTGCCTTCTCTCTTTGTCGTTCTCTGTCTCTCTCTCTCCCTCTTTGTCTCTCATGTTGTCACAAGATATTTTAGCTTTCATCATCTCATTACATGCCTAAAGAAGGTGGAATTTTTTACCTTCTGATATGAGTGGTAAACTTCCTTCGCGTATTAATTGTTTCTTTCCGAGACGACCTCATTACTCTATTTAGCTGTCAATTATATTTTCAACATTCTTCCATAAAAACTTATCTCTGTGACCTCCACGGATTTTCATTTTTGTCTTACTGACTCGCATTCATATGACGAGATTTGCTCTATATATCTAACATACACCTAGGGACAACCGTGATCAAGGAAGAAAGCTACCCCACCTATCTTGGGGTGACATTTGACCAAAGGCTTACATGGAATAAGCATATTGAAAATGCAGAAGGAAAGGCCCGAAGACGACTAGGCATACTCAGAAAATTAGCAGGTACCAACTGGGGAGCAAATGAACGAAATCTAAAGTTTATAATGGAGTAATAAGACCACACTTAGAGTTTAGCTCAGCAGCATGGTCATCAGCTGCTAACTCACATCTGCAGTCTTTGGACAAGGTGCAAAATCAAGCTCTCAGGCTCTGTGATGCTGCACTGTAATTCTGTCCTTCAACCGGCCCGATTCTGTCGTCTATTTTGTATTTTCATATTTTTTTTCTTCTCATTTGAATATATATCGTGTTTGGTATTTTTGGGTAGATAATTAAATGGGTTCGTTTATGATGGTAGATTTATTTTTACACTCGACCAGTTTTATTTTCTTCGGATCACGCGATTTTTCGTTGTTTACGGAAATCGCCATTTCATGCACGCAAGTCAGAAACACGCGGCCGTCACATAATGTGACGCAATTTTGGACACGCGGTTTTCGCGTTGTTTTCAAATTTGATTGGCGGGGCTTGTAGTTATTTTATTTTTCTAGCGTTTCCATTGGTCGATGGAAAACTTAGGTTATGCGTAGGAGAGAACACGCGGGGGTGGCCCCGGTGTGTATAAATAGCCAGTTAGACTGGGGCCAAGTTCTCTATCGTAAGAAATAATTGTCAGCCGTCAGACTTCGTATTATCGTCTCCACTGTGGGGAAAAACAGCGATAATCGGTATGTAGTAATTTTATTATCGTTTATTTATTAGAGGATTCTTTGAGAAATTCGCCCGTAGTTAACTTCTTCGGGAACATTAACTTTCAAGTTTTAAAAACGATAGTGCCATCCATTATCATTTTTGAAGAACGACGTAAATGCAACAGTGTGCTTATTCTTTCTATGATTTTGGCTGTAGATAGGAACGTGTGAAGTTATAAGCTACACGTGTGCTCATATTTGTAGAATGGTATGTAAAACCACCATTTATTCCTGTGTATTTATAAATGTAATTTTATTGGGAATCGATTGTGTGCACTAAATTTTATTATGCCTTAAATGTAAGAAATGCCGTCGGAGAGTAAAGATGTATGTTATAAGTGAATTATACTGCTTAGAGGAGTAAACTATTCCTATAGCGAGATTTCATTTAAATTGGGGCTTAAGTAGGAAACCTCATGTGTAAATGTTAAAAAGGAGGCCACGGGATTTCGGACAAAGGATTTCCTAGTTTGAATGTTTGGACACGTGGGTAGCCACGCGTAACAAATAGATATGTCAGACAGGTCGGGAGGTTTTTGTTTACCTACCTGGCAGACTAGGAGCGTGAGATAGAGAGACACGTGGGTAGGAATATTTTATGTATGGTGGTTCAGAACGAAAGAAGGGGAGTGGGAGGAGAGAGATTTAAGTGCCACGTGGGTAGTATTATTTTATGTATTGTTGTACATGACGTACATGACGAGTGAAGTACTGTGTAAGGGGGTTATAAAGATTAATGGGTTAGAGATGCGTTATGTTGGAGTTGTTATACAATAGACGCATTTTCTTTTAATTTCAGCGAGTCACGGCGAAACAGTGGGGGAGCACAATTTTGTCAATTAAAATTATCCACGGCAAAAAGACATATCTCAGGGTCAGAGTACTCGAGTTATCGTCAGGAGCAAAAGAACACAACCTAAACGGTCTATTGCAGTGAAGTTCAATTCTTCAGCAAGACTGGTTTCAATTGCGTACAGCCGGAAATCAAGGCTGTGTTTTTCCTCTAACTCCGGAGCGGGTTAAAAGAGGGAAGCCATTCAGCAGCAGAGAAGTTTTGTTTTTCGACAGTTAATCAAGTACCTCATGCTTGACGCCAGAAATTCATCATCATCATCGCAGAATTCAGGAACAGGTGAGAGGGTTAAAATACCTGGGTCTTGAAAGTAACGAGAGAAGAGCGTAACGGAGACGCCGCATCATCAGTCGTCGAGTGTTAGAGAGACACTGAGACCAAGAGAGAGAGGGAGAGAGAGAGGAAAGGAGGGAGAAAAAAGACAGGACCGGTAGGGTCTGTTCATTATCCATTGAAGGATAGACACTGAGCCATTGTGTTACTCCAAGTCTATTATTTTAGCATCTCCAGTGGTGTTAGATAGCGGCGCATATCGCCTACCAAGTTGGAAGCTGTGTAGAAGTTTCGTTGAGGAAGAGTCAACCAGACTGAGACAGTAGAATCTTATTTTGTTAGAGAGTGGAGGCTAAAGTGGACAGCCCCCACAATCGTAGAGTTATTTAAATCACTAATCATTTCATTGTTCCTCAGCAGGGTGACAGAAAGAGTGAATGTGATTTGGGGTTTTTTCTAGTGTCTATCAATGCACTTGTTACGTTGTTTTTCAGGCCGTGCAACAGTGCACGCTAATTTTTTTTGTAATTTGATGTATGATGAACTTTAAATGATTTATGTGTGTAAATAAATTTATCTATAATATATTTACTGGATCAGCTTCTACACTCTATACTTAATCGATGTTGTCTGTATAGTGATGTCTGTGGTCGTTTTATACACCTTATCTCCTTGTGTTTAAAGGTAGTTAGAGGAGGGTGAGATTATAGCCATTTTGAAGTCACGAAGCGGCAAGGGGAGAGGCAAATCCTGGTTCTATCCCTTGAGCCAATAGTCTCATCTGTCCACAGGCATGTCAATTTTCATCTAAATTCTATCTTCTCAGACTTTCTCATACTAGGGTCTTGCTTTCATTCAGGCAAACTCTATAAACTTAAAACCACTTCGTGACAGGCTCATTACAGGAGCCATGAAAACTACACCAATATCAGAGATGCAGAAGGTTGCTGGATTACAGACATTGTCCAATAGAAGAGACACAAAAACCATGATCCAGATGGAAAAGTACAACAGTATGCCAACGCACCCAATGAAGGCAAGACTAGATGATCTGGCATTGGGACGTCTAAAGCGTAGCAGCTTTGTGCATCGGGGAAAAAGACTTAAAAGACAGCATCAAGAAGACCTATCCATGAAGACAACACCACTGAAGCCCACCCTATACCCTGTACCATGGGAGCAGGCCAGCAATGCCCTCCAAATTAATACATCAGTCAGTGGTCTCACAAGTGGATGTGAGTATAATGATCTGCAAAAACGAACTGCTACATTGAGTATGATCCAAGAAAGCTATCCCGATCAATCATGGATACATGCCTATACAGATGGATCAGCAACTAATGCTGTTAGGAATGGAGGTGCTGGTATCTTTATCTCATATCCTGACAACCACTATGAGACTAGGCACATTCCCACTGGTAAATTCTGTTCCAACTATACAGCTGAGGTTCAAGCTCTAGAGCAAGCTGCAAATATGATTTATAACACCAGCTCTGACTGCCACCAGGTAGTCATCCTCACAGATGCACTGTCTGTCTTGCAAGCTCTCAAGGGTGGTAAACTCCCGCATCTGAGAAATGAACTAAACAAGGTAGCTGCCAAAAAGAGAACCATACTTCAGTGGGTACCATCTCATTGTGGTGTACCCGGAAATGAAAAGGCAGATAAACTTGCAAAAAAGGGAGGAGAATGTGAACAAGAAGATAATCTAGTCACATACTTTGAGAAAAAGAGAGCTATCCAGACTATCAGAAGAGAACAGAACCAACCCAAAGACGACTATCACATTCTCGACCGGCAGGGACAGATAACTATTTTTCGCCTCCGGACAGGGCATAACAAACTGAATAAACACATGCACAAGCTACGATTGTCTGCTTCACCACTGTGCACATGTGGATTAAACGAACAAACTGCTGAGCATGTTCTACAGTATTGTCCTCTGTATGACCAGTTAAGAAAGATATACTGGCCCAATGACTCAACACTAAACTCAAAGCTATATGGAGCTAAAGAGGAACTTCAAACAACAGTCGAATTCATCAGGAGAACTCGTCTGACGGTGTAAACGTCAAAGATGCGATCGCAAGAAGAAGAAGAAGCTCTATATATCACAGTGACTCTCTTTCTTACTTCCGCTGTGTTAAAGATGATTTATCATGTATTTGACATGTTGACCATGTTTAGTTCTGGTACCAGTTAATCTACGCGCTATCAGTTCTATTCGTGGCCAGCATGATGTATTTTGCACTTATATGAATGTTAAATGAACGCGATATTAGTCTGACGTCACTTGGGTATGATGACGTGGTTTTGGTGTTTAACATAATTTATGCAAACCGTTAGACGGTGCCTTTCGTTAGTAGTTTTTGACCAAGAAGGACGTCGAAGCTATTGCTCCTTAATATTAGAAGATTCACCATTCTTCTACGTGGCTGTATAGTTTAGGAAGGTCGCCACTGATATTATTTAAAGATTCCGAACAGAAGGATTTAGTTCGAGGAAGTATTGTTTCAGAGAAGTATTGCAATCGCAATTTGATTATTTTAACTCCATATCTGGGTTTCGATACTTCAGTGATAACCGTGATGGCACTGCTAATAAATATTCCAGATATGTGACGTTCTATGAAGAACAGTAGGAGCTTGCAAATTATCTATGTATTCCATGCTTTCAATGAACATTATATGTTTCGTCGATTAAATGATGTCGTCCTGTGGACCCAAAATTAACCAGAAGTTTTGGAATTGAATTTTTATGAATGAAATATCCTTGCACCATCTCACGACATTCCTTACAACATCTATCAGTATGATGCTCAATAACCGTCCACAACTATAACCTATGCAACACGGTGACTAAGATTTGTTGTATAAAATACTTTTCAAGTCATCAGCCCTTCATTCCTTCTTTGCCCGTCACTCCCGTAGAAAAATAGATCTTCAACAAATTCCTTCACTCCTTCAGTTCATTACTTATTATTGTGCGGGCCGCCGGAACGTGCTTGGTCCACTCATGCGGTAGTTACGCCACTGCCTGAGTGTATAAAATATACTAGCCGCCATTAAAAACGCATCGAAATCGTGACATGTTTTCACTGTTGAAATGTTTATGCAAGTGAGCGATTTTCAAACCCCGAAAGTGTGCAAGTGATGAAGTTCATGTATTCCCACTTTACTGTCGATGTGATGTTTACTTCAAATTTTGCGTGCTTCAACGTGCAAAACAAGGTTTTTGATAAATTCTGGTTTTATTAAAAGTCGAATCACATTGAAATTTGGCACACGCATTAGTCAAGTTTCAGCGAGTAAAAAGCCATTATCTGTTTTCATCGAAAGAAAGTCTGTTAATGTTTTTGTCATGCCTCGACTGTCGTCACAAGAGCGATGGCAAGCTGTTGGTATGCTCAGCAGTGGAATGTCGACCAGAGAAGTTGCCAGACATTTCAATTGTGACCAGTCCACTATAGTGAGGCTGAACCAGCGATTTCGGGCGACAGGTACCACAAATGACCGTCCCAGGCTTGGTCAACCTCGTGTAACAACACTAGCTCAAGATCGCCAAATTCTATTGTTACATCTGCGCAATCGCTTCCAAACAGCAACTCAGACAGCTGCTCATACACCTGGCACTCGGAGACTTGTCAGCGCAAACACTGTGCGACGGAGACTTCGCGCCGCTGGCTTGCAAAACAGACGTCCCAACATCGGTCCTATCCTTATTAGACGTCACCGGACCAACAGACTGGCTTGGGCCCTACAAAATATTCGTCGTCCAAGGGCGGGATGGAGATCAACAATGTTCTCCGATGAAAGCCGGTTTAATGTCTCCTTTGCTTTTCTTGTACTGGATTGGCCTGCAAACTCTCCTGACATGAATCCGACTGAACACGCAGCATGGGATGAACTGAACAGAAAGGTCTGCCAGTATGACATCAACAATGTGAATGATCTGAGCGAGCACTCATTGCAGAATGGAACGCCATACCCCAACATTTTTCGAGACACTCTGCAATAGCATAAGACGCCGATGCCAAGCCTGTATTGATGCTGCAGGGGGTCATACACGGTATTAATGATGGCTGTGACTGAATGACAGTGAGTGCGACTTTTGTTTTTACACCTAGGGTTGACAACTGCTTAGGAGTGTCGCAAAATGGTTTCAAGTCATTGCAAACGGGTTCAGTTAGATTTATAAACCTGTCAACGATCGATTGACCGCTTTCAAAATGGCGGCGTATCAGCGAAATGTGTATCAGACAGAGGAAATCGCCAACGATAAATAAAAGCAGAAGGGAATCCGTATGAAAAGGATTTTACATTTCAGTACAGGGAAGGATTGTGTATAACTGCATATAAGAAGGAACGGTAGGAAGTTCTCATTTACGGAGATATATGCGTATTTCGGCTGCCCACAGTTACGCTAAAAGCGTGTAACCCACTTCTGTTCTAAATATTAAAATCAACAAATAACAGTTTGGGAATTTACATGGATAGGAAGATAGAGTTTTATCAGCTGTATAAAACTAGATAAGATGGAACAATATGGATATTATATATGCCGAGAATGATAAAGGCAAAATTTCAGTCGACGCACAGATCGGTCGAAATCACTGTTCGGGAAGGATTTTTCAGGCTTAGGTTTAAGCTGTGACGTCGGTACGCTCCGATACGTCCGCGCTATACGTATTTAAAGCGTATCGGTAAAACTGGAGGGATACACAACGAAGTAGGTTTGAGACAGACTGGAGGCAGAGTTCGCCACGACCCATGAATTGTGAGCGGATCGCCAGAAACATTTTTAAGTCCAGTATCTGAAGTCTGAGGGTAAGCGAAATTATGATAACTACCGTGTATAATATTTGTTATTTCAGGTTCATATAGAATTCACAAAATATGCCTGTATAATAGTCATTGATATAATGTATTGTATGATCTAAACATGTGCATTGTGGATGATTGTTGCTTGTACAAAAATTAATCACAAATAGCCCCACAGCCTAATGAAGATATATTTATCATATTGCTTTATCGCTTACGAAGATAAAGGCAGTCCCATGGCAGAGGTTGTCATAGGGAAATGAAGTGTTAGAAACTTCATCATGGAAGATCCCCGTTTACGAGGTTAAGGTGACTAGTCCCCTTCCTCGCTGCCTTTGCCTTCCCTAGTTCGAGCGCACAACTTTGTACCCATTTACAGCTGGTAAACTGGAGTGTTCTACAGCGTTTCAGTAGAAAGCAACCTGATCACGTGGTCACTCACTTTCTTTATTTATGTATTAATTTTGTGTAGATGCTAAGAATAGCATCAGTATTTGAATTCGTATTTGATATGATTTGGAAGGATCAAGTTATAGAATATGAAGGGATGTATAGGAGCGGAATAAACCAGATGATGTTTATTACTGATATGTTAATATTAATTCTATATCATTGAATTGATGTTACTTGCTATGACTGTATAACTTGACACCTGATGACTGACTTGTCTGACTTATGTGCTAGTCAGTTACACTTAATTGAAATGTTAATATTAATGCTATATCACTGAAATGATGTCCTTACTTACTATGATTGTATAACGGTGACATCTGATGACTGACTGGTCTGACATCTGTGCTAGTCAGCTACAAGTCTAGCCAGATACTAGCCAAGGCTGATATGTTGCAGGTTCCATGAAATAACTCAAACCAGACTGTCCAGTATCAGAAGCCGGTGTCGTTCATCCGAGGCAATCCCACAAAAGTGCAGGACCCCAAAGAGTGAACTTCAACTGGTCATTGGCATCCCTACTGTTGGGCCTACCAAGTCTGATATCAGCAAAGGACAGTTCAGTTTCAGCAGTATCAAGTTGGAAAGATAAGTGTCCTGTTTGACACTGACCACCTATACATGTGAAACAGCCAATAGTTGAAAACAATAAGTAACCATACAGAAACTCAGTCAACTGATGACAGTTATCCTTAAATTCAAAGGACTAATAACAGTGATTTCAGTAACTTTATTATTTAAGATCTGGAAGTCTAAACAGACAATAATAGTAATTGTGTGAATATTTTTATATATATTTATATATTTCAATGCTCTGTTCCAACTAGCAGTAATAGAATATTAGTGTAATTATTAAACTGTTTTAACTGTACCTGAGGATTTATTCACTTCTTCCATTTTGTGGGTTCAGTGAATGTACATTTTACTTATCCCCTAGAATATAAGTAATCATAAGATAGTCACAGGGAGGAGACACCTTAAATCCTGGTACTACTTCTTACCAACTGGGCCAGGGTTTTCACAGTCTGACTATTTTTATGATAACAATACACCAGTGCTTATTTCTAAGACTGGGGTATTACTTGTAAGGTCAGAACTCGTTACTGGCATACTCTTACATAATAAATAATTTTAAATAACCTCCCGCTACAAGGAGCCGGTTCTGAATTGTCTCATGATTAATAATACAGCAAATTTGGGTTAGTAAATGGATCAGAAATGTAAAATCAGTGGTTTCATGTATTTTAAATTTAGCACAACGAGTTGTGGTTCATAAACTAATGCGATGCGTTTTTAATGGCGGCTAGTATATTATTTTATACTTCTTTAAATTGCACTTTAAAGCATATCTATATTTTAAATTTGTGTTTTCTGTATTATTTATGTGATAAAAGCTACACAAACACCGTGAATTTGAACCATAATGGTTATAATGTGTGCGTATGTATAGAGACCACCTGATGCGACTGCACGGCGTGCACGAACAGTTGCTGTAATATTCCGAAGTTCGTTAACTTTCTCCTTTATGGCCAGTCATTTGTGTTGAGGTCGAGGGTTTGCAGTTATTTCACATTTCGAAGAATTGTAAGCTTTTTTATTGAGACATATCTTCTTTTGTCATCCTAAAGCTTGTGGCCAGGTGATCTCTGCTGTTGATTTAACCAACTGACAATACATTGAATGCTGTTAGGATGACGAATACGGGGGTACTTGTTGTCGTGAAAAATTCTAATCCACATATATAAATTAGAAAATAAATGTAAAGCCTAACGAAGTAATTCAATAGAAAGAAAGAAAAATGGTGAAAGAACAGTGCGGTCACAATAGCGTACGCCTGTGTGGTAGAACGCCATAATGGCTGAACAAGAAAACCCCTTTTTCTGCTCCGTCTGCATAAAATACACGCGTTTCTAAAAATAAAACTGGTACTGTGTTTCTTAGAAAACCTTGAGATACGCACACTGCTTAATGACCTAGATATAATACTAGCATTAATGTCATTATATACACTACGTTAACCTAAAAGACAGACGGGCTTAGAAGAGAGAGAGAGATGCACGGAGGAACGCCAATCCCACGCGAAAGGCATGAAGACCTGATTTTTTCAAATAAACATTAATAAAAAACACTACCGATACGAGGTTAGGTTTTGAAAACAGGTTTAAAATCTTATTGGGAAACCTGACATTCTACTGATTTATGTCTAAGCTCCTGACATTAACCTGACAGTACAGAAGACTTACTTACTTAGTCGTTCCCCTTCTACCGTGAGATGTAGAGGTTTGGAAGAGAGAGCGCCAGACTATCCTATCGGCTGTCTTCCTCCTGGCCTGGTTCCATTCTAGTCCTCGATCCTTCAAAGATTGTCTAATGTTGTCCTCCCAGCGGACTCTGGGTCGTCCTCGAGGTCTGGATCCTTGGCTCTTTGTTTCCCATGCTTGTCGTGGTATCCGATCTTCTCCCATTCTGCAGACATGGCCAAACCATCTTAATTGGGACTGTTCTACTTGGGTCTGCAGGGGGTAGGATTTAAGGCCTTGACGTATCGTCTGGTTGCGTACCATGTCTCTTCTTGTTACTTCAACCACCTTCCTCAGATACCTCATTTCTGAGGTTTGGATCTGGCTTTTATGGGTTGTAGTCATTGCCCATGACTCGCATCCGTATGTCAAGACTGGGACATAGGTGGAGCGGTATACAGCCATCTTCGTTTTCTTACCAACCTCTCTCTTGCTGAGGAATCCTCGATTTATGGCCTGAAAAAGTCTCCCAGCTGCTGCTTTTCGAGTGGCCAACTCTTCTTTGATGCCTCCCTTTCGGTCTATAATAGCTTCGAGGTATTTAAAGTGGTCGACCTGCTCCAGGACCTGTTCTCCCAGCTTAATCTGATGTTTTCTTTCTTCTCGTGATATCACCATGGATTTTGTTTTAGAGCTGCTTATGACCATCCCTCTCTTCTCCAGCTCTTCCTTCCAGACTTGCAGGTTGGATTGAAGATGTGCCTCTGATTTAGCAATCAGGGCAACATCATCAGCAAATGCCAGCTCCGAAATATAGACCTGTCTCATCTTCCAGTACCCCACTGAATACTTTCTTGTTCTCTCCTTACATGCCTTGATGACATCGTCCATAAGGAGTATGAAGAGGTAAGGTGATAGGATATCACCTTGTCTTACACCAGTGGTGGTCCTGAACTCTTCCGACTTATGGTTTGCTGTCCTCACATAATTTCTGCAAGACTTGTAGAAGCTCTGTATAGCATGAATCAGAGGTGCTGGAATATTCTTCCTTGCCAAACAGTCCCAAAGTTTGCTCCAGGGGACCCTGTCAAACGCCTTTTCCAGATCTATGAAACAAAGATGCATCTCACTCTTATACTCAAGGGCCTTTTCACTCAGCTGTCTGAGTGTGAAGATTAGGTCTTGACAGTACAGAAGACATCCCATGATAAAGAAGTGAACGGGTGGTAAAAAAAAACAAATACACGACTATCCTATAATAATACATATTTTGAACGAAGCCACTTAGCCCCATTAAACTTATATATTCTTGTGCCTTAGGACTTGCTGACAAAGAATATGTTATGAGTTACGCAACTAGTCTAGTAATTAATAAATTATAGCCAGAATACTATAGTGGGGTTGTCTGACAGCACAAGATCATATTTGCTCATAATGGCATGTTTGAAAAACACTGCTTTAGGGGAAATGAGGCCAACAAGTTACATACGATTTGATTGGCTGTAGTAATATGTAAGGCGAAAGCTTATTAGTCGAACTGCAAATACTATTATTGTGGTTCATGGCAACGTGTAGAATAGGTAACAAATTTTTCAAAGGCTCTTGTAAACATGGTCTCATTGGTTAGAACGTTTGATATAGTCAAATAGAAGCGTCAGTTCAGGGCCAGTTTTGAAAATAAATTTGGTAAGAAGCAAGTGCGTTGAGAGCCAGTTAATATTTTTCTAATAAAACCCTGGGATAAGGCAGATCGAAATTGTGCCAAAATTCATCGCCAGTCAACGTTACTTGTGTATATTTCCTTGAATTGTGGTAAGCTAGACATATTTCCTATATATATATATATATATATATATATATATATATATATATATATATATATATATATATATATATATATATATATATATATATATATATATATATATATATATATATTATATGAAAATTGAATATGGAATGATAAATTGTGTCTGTATGTGTGTTGTTCAGTAGCAAACAGAAGGCAAAGCCTAGATATTGCTCCACCATGTAAAAGTTTGTCAGAGAGGAATATAACTGCATAGGCATATATGGGATTGCCAATTAGTAACATGACGCCTATCTTGTTGTATAGAAGGAAGTAACGCTGGAATTGCAGAGGCGTTGTAACCATTAGGGAGAGGAATACTGGTGTATATTGTCACATGAGAAGCTAGCAGTTGGCCTACAGCGCTGAACTCTGTGTTTGTAATGTCCTGTACTTCAGTGTGGAAATATATTATATATTAGTTCTGAAGAAGGAGGTACAACCTTCTTATTTCAGGGACCGTGGTACTGAAGTATTAGAGCAGCACCTGGTCTGAGTTTTGCTGGATCCAGAGGGCTGGCAGCAGACTCCCTGTCCAAGATATCGACCAATGGTGTATTTCAAGATAACTGAGAAGCAAGCGAGCAGAGGAGACAGTTTTCCTGCCGCCGACACATAAGTTAAGAATTCGTCAGCCAGAGCAGCTCACCCTTGTATAACCCACCCTAAAATTGACTGTAATACTAAATCAAGAGGGACAGTTATTGTTGTACAAATAAAAAGAAACTGTGATCCCTTCAATATTATTTCCACCAGTAACAAACACATGAAGTCGTGATGACAAACAACAACCTAGCTTCAAAAGCCAGTATTACCTCATAATACCACATCACAACACTACACACATATTGTAATAATATTATATGTCAGGACAAAGATCCTTTGAATAAATTTTGTACATAAACCTTGTGTATACATTTGATTGTGATTCCTGATTCACTCTGTAGTTGGATCAGGATATCTATTATTGAAAGAAACTAATACATAATTTAAAAGTTAACACTTGACTTACTTAAGCTAGTCTTCTAGAGTGTTATATGTATGTGCTTGTCATAGATTGTAAAGTGTTGTGGATCTTAATTAAAGTGTTTATCTGTCTGTTGGTTGTTGTGAACTTACACTTATCACTATCATAACCCTAGACATTCAACGTAGTCATCACAATATTCCAGAATAAGTCTGATTGAGGTCTAAATGTGGTAGCAAAGTAAGGTCATCTGTAACACACTACACTTATTAGATACAGATACCTTCACAGCTGATCTCATTCAGTACACTAAGTCCCCTATAACTATTTATATAATCCCAACTTACCACACTTGTTGGCGTTATTTGCGTTAAAAAAATGAAATTGTCCTTCATTGTCATGCTTGGTTTAAAAATCTAGTTCGCCAAGCTTTTGTTTCCAGTTCGCCACATTTGTAGATGGGCGTACTTATTGCCGACCCCTCCCTCATATGACGTATCAACACTATAAAAGTTGAGAACCTATAAATTAAAAAAAAAGATTGATTATAGTTTTACGGTATTAGACTGTCCGCCTTTTTATGCCCATGAGCAGTTTTATGTTAAAAAAAAAAAAACACGTGGAAACGCCATATGTTAGCTGCAAGGTTAACAAGAGAAAAAAAGGTTAATTTTGCTTGACCCCGAAATATGTTTATATCCGTGACAATAGTGACAACGGTATGTGAGGAATTCGACATTTATCGTAAATTGTCTGGCTTAAAATTAAAAAAAAACATAAAAACAACATCTGGCGAGACACGTCTGTGAACCTAGACTGGAGGTCTGTGTTGTCACATTGATACAGCTTGCAGGAAAAGCGAGAGAAAAACGGTCAAAACAGGGCGTACTAAGAGTTGGATATTTTGGGCGCTGCCCACAGCAATAGAGGGGCTCACGTCTCCCTAGACATTTAGAATCACAAACTCACATGGAATCAGTAATCAGGGGCCTGTGGCCCATTCTGCTCAGGGGCTTCGAACACTGCCAGTCTGCCCCTGGGTTAAAGGATACCCGAAGAAAAGACATTTTGATAGACATGTGTAGAGTGGTGGGCACATTTGCGTAGAAATGGATAAAATAACTGAGAGACAATATGAATGGAAGCCTGTGCTGACTAGCTCACGCTACCAAGATAATCAAAGACCGTGGTTTATTGGTTGATTTGTTTCAAACAGAAAGACAGAAGGAAAGAAAGAAAAGGGCCGGTGCTAGGGTAATTCACGCCCTAGGCAAACAGGATAATTGGCGCCCTAGGCAAACAGGATAATTGGCGCCCTAGGCAAACAGCTCATTTGGTGCCCCAAGTAGTTACATATATATATATATATATATATATATATATATATATATATATATATATATATATATATATATATATAAAGTTCTGAGGACACCGCGTAAAGTCAAAATAGGGTAGTAGCCATAGCAACACCCCCCCCCCCCCCACCCCCCCAGTTTTCAACAAAAAGCGATTTGACATTATTATTTCACTATTTCTTTTAAATTTTTTTTGTATAAAGTTTTGCCTCGTTTTGGCGAGGCGCGTCCCGTTCAACCTAGTCGGTTATATTAGGGCGCATGCTAAAAATATTGTTGACTATAATATAAAAGCCGGCGTGATGCTGACCACATCACCCCTAGTGTGCCGATGGTCAAGAAAATATGGGCCTAACACTATATTCCCAATATGCCTCGATGGGCGTGTAAACGGGATCCTTTACCTTTATAATACAAAAGGAATTAAAGTTAAAAAAGCAAGAAAGAAAACTGTATTAAATAAATACAAAAAATAGTTCTTTTCAAATATTTCTTCTTCCTTCACTTTCAGGCGCCGACTGAAATATGTTCAAGAAAGCAGTTGTCAGCTTGAGTGTGACAGTATTGCCTCCCCTGCTTTCCAGTAGTGGTCCTGAGATAGGCCAACGCTTTCTGATCGGTTTCGAGGGTAAATCTAGCTCCCATTAGGTAACGTTGTAATTTGGCGAAACAGAAGCTCCCTCTCGACGACGGGATACTTTTATTCTGTAGGCGATAATTTCCTGCTGATATATAGTATTGGATGCATGCAGCCTTCAAACCCTTGAATAAGCGTTCCACCGATCCCTGTTCCAGAAGCGTCTACTCTGAGGATGAAAGGAAATCGAGCGTCAGGTAATCTCAAAATTGATGATTTTGAAAAGCATATTTTCACTACATTTAAAGAAACATTGCAAGCATGGGACCAGACAATCTTGTTTGGCGAGTTCTTCTTTAACAACGAAGACAGAACTGAGGCAATATCTGAAAAATTAGGCAAACATTGTATATAGAAATTCACCAAGCCTAACAGACTGCGAACTTGTTTCTTAGTTCTAGGAATTTCCAGATTTTAGAAATAGTTTGAATTTTCAGGTTTAAGAAAACCACCTCTTACTTTGTGACCAAGAAAATAAATTTCTGTGAAACCTGTTCTTGTTTTAGAATGTCTAGCAGTAAAATTATGAAGACGTTGTTAATGAAGATTTTAATGTGATTTTTGCATAATGACCTGACTTAGTATATTATCGGTTCATCGTACTTGTTACAACACGTTTAAGGAGGTTGGCCATTAATATTGTGAGCACTTTAAAGTTGCGCATTGGTATATTTGTTTGCCATAAATATAAGATGTTTCGCGCTCGAAGATATTTCAGTGAACGCGAATTTGTATAGTTTCTAGGGTTAGACATGACGCGGTACGTAGTCACGTTACCGCATGACAACGACCTATATACGCCCTTCTAGAGACTGACTTTGTCCGTCGTGTTTCGCATCGCTCTCGATGTATATGAATTATGCAGAGTTTCTCCTGAATTATAAGGCATGGGGTCAGCCTTTATTATATATATGGATGCAATGTTAAGTCATCCCAATTGGGTGTATAAACTTCGGTTCAAGAAGTAATGCAGGGAGTATTTTGAATGATAATTATTACATTTATAATATTGTCAAAACCTCAACGATCACTATCGGATGTTCGCCAGACAACATCGCGTATATACACGTTGACACTTTGACGACAGAGGAGTTAATATAGGAGACTGCAGGAATACTATGATTGATTGAGACTATGAATTGAATTGTTGATAATATGTTCTCGTCATTAAACCATGTAATGTTTATGGACTCTCACACGGAATGCGTTGTCAACTTTATGAAGTAAAGTTGGATTTCACTACACTCAACATTCGCGTATGATATCAGTACTTTGCTCAATTGAAGAATAATAATATTAAGGCGCAGGCAGAAAGTTTGTATAAAGAACAGAGAGACCTCAGATCTTCATTTATGACTTAAAAGGGATTTTGCCAAAATAGCGCTTGTAACAGTACTCTTGCACGGGCTGTTATTATTATTGAACGCATTAGTATGCATACGTCACTTAGTGATTATGACGTCACCCGTTTTGCACGAGATGATGCAAACGGCTTTTTCGACGCCTTTCGTTCTATATATTCGTCAGAGGAAGACGTCCATTTTCTAGCTCCCGTTTTGGTTGAGATGTTAAGTATTTATGTGGCTGTAAGTGATCTGCGAAGGCCACCACTTTGTTTAAGAAGATTCCAGTCATTATAGAACACTGTAGCTTGCAGAGAAGTATATTCTGATTAGAATATTTATTATCTTCATTGTCTGGTCCACAATACATTGGTGATTCCTTTCGATAGTCACTCCGAGTACTTCTTCTTCTTCTTCTTCGTACACTCTCAGACGTCCACTTGAATGTTCTCAAAGAAAGCAGTAGTCAGTTTGAGGCTATTTGAATCCCCGTAAAGCTTTTCCACGAAAGGAGCTGGCGTCGGCCATATGCACTTTCTCTGTACCACATATAAGGGGCAACTTTGAAGCAGATGTTCAGCAGTCATTTTATCAGTGCACCAGTTACACTGTTCGGTAGTTCCTATCTTTAGCTTGTTGAATAGATGGTATCTCAATCTGTTGTGGCCAGTGCGGAGTCTGAAGATTACCACTTGTTCTCTTCTGTGGAGCTGGTAGTAAGCATCATTCTGTGTGTGCCCTGGATGTTCTACATTCCATTTGTTTCTGTAACTGATTCTGATAAAACTCTTTGCCTCCTCAAAAGTTATGCTTGCATCAGGCTGAGGTAGATGTGAACCTTCTTTTGCCATTCTGTCAGCCTCTTCATTGCCGGCGATATTACAATGAGATGGGATCCATTGGATCACAACACTTTTGAACCCGAGTACAACAGGCCAGAAATGAATGGATAAGACTTGACGATTGAAACGATGTTATAATGTATCTACATGTATTTCGCCATTGACTATGCATTTTACCATGATTCGTCTAACTGTTAATAAACTGTCCTGTGATGTGGACCCATTTCGTTAAAGACGCCGTTCTTCCAATTGATTTTATGGCCTGTCGTGTGATGACACTCACCCCATTCGTTATATGCAGCACGATACTCTGATTATTCATATTACACGCATCTCAATATACTACACAGTCTTCCTGTCAAAATATCAACCGTAACAGACGTAAGGTATTCTTAACAAAGACTGAAATCCAAGAACATGTTCTTCCCAAGATTGACGAAACAGACAAATATCATCAATATAAGTAATTAAATCCTCACGGTCAGAGAAAAGTTTACGCATCATGCGTACAAAGGTAGCAGGAGCGTTAACAAGACCGAATGACATAAAATTAAATTGAAACAATTCCAGAGGTGTAGCGAAAGCTGTATAAGGTTTAGTTTTATCTGATAATGGTACTTGCCAATAGCCTTTTGACAAGTCAAATGTAGTAAAGAAAGTAGCAGTAGCTAATCTATCCAAAAGAGAATCTAACAAAGGTAATGGTTCCGCGTCTTGGATAGTCAGGGCATTTAAACGCTTAAAATCTATGCAAATACGAATAGATTTGTCTTTCTTCCTAACCAAGACCATAGGAAAACTGTAAGGAGAATATGATGGAGCAATTATATTTAACTTTATCATCTCTTTTATTTCTTCCTGTACCTGTAATTGCAAAAATGAATAGGTATTGGGTATGGTTTCAGTTTGATAGGTTTGAAATCTGTCAGCAGAATATCATGCTAAATGATACCTTTATGCCTAGAAACATCCGTGAGCACATCAGAAAAAGATTGCAGTAACTGAGAAATCTGCTCCTTTTGATGAGAAGCAAGAGTTGGCGCAATAGAAATATCTTTCCAACTCTCCATAGCTAAAAGAGGTAAATTTGGTAAAGATAAAAGTGATTCAGTGCCATCAACTAAGTCAGACAACTCTTCCTGTATTATCGCTAAGGACGAGCGTCGAAATGGGAACCTCAAGCCGGGGATCCTGAATTTGATATTGAAGATGTCAGGAAATATGTTTTAAGTCGTTGTACTTCGTTTTTCAAAGAAATCTCAAAATTTTCAAAATGGCGGTGGATTTCGTCTGCTAACCTGTGTGAGGTTTTATGAACAGTAATTGCGGTTCAAAGTTTCAAGTTTACTGCAGAAGTTGAAGCTGTTCAAGAAAAAAGTATTTCCTGCAGAAATTTACGTGGACAAATTTCAAGTTTCATGCCCGAGTATGGCCTATTATCAAGAAGACGACGGACCGAATGTCAATCCAGTTCGAGTGAGCTGTTATTGAATCCTAGACCTAACCTGGTCCTAACGATGTGTTGTCATTGTGCCTTGGGAAAGAGGCGTCAAAACCAGGAGGATTGTTTACTGGCGTAACAGATAAGTACATTTATAGTCACATGTAGCGTGTGATGAATTATCTATCCAAAAGTATTACCAATCAGAGAAAATGTTATAGAAAGATAATAATTAATCTATCTAAATTACAATAGTAAGTTTAATTAATTAACTAAAGATTAAAATCTAAAATCTGCATTAATGAAAATTATTAACATCACATTATAAGTCCAATAGGGAACATATAGTCCAATATGCTCCAAAATCCAGGAAAAAGCATTCCATAATCTGTGTATCTCACAAAGTCAAGAGCAGTAGAGAATCAATGTTATTATCCTTAATGTCAATAGTGACACTGCATATTATAAAGTCCAACGTTTCAATCCAGCAGCAAACAATCATGGCAAGTATTTTGACTATATGGAAGGTGTACATTCTTGCTACACTTTTGTTCAGTGAAAATTCGATCTCCAAGTGCAGGTAGATCTCAACGAATTGTTCAGTGAGATATTCATTGATAAATTAGTATGATGTCAATCAATGTACAAAACATGTACTATGTCAAGCTTCAAACGAAAGTGACTTGCATGCATCAAGAATATGTATGTCTGTTAATAAATGTCACGAATTACTTGAAAGTTGCATGAGTAACAATCAGTCTTCAGGTATTGATGTTGGATTTCTTGATAGTGAATCCGCGACCACATTGTCAGATCCGGGTATAGACTGAATGTCAAAATCAAAAGGCTGGAGCAAGATTGAGAAGCGTGCTAGCTTTGTGTTTCTGTGATTAGCTCGTTTCAAAGCTGCAACCGATTTCTGATCTGTATGTATTATGAAGGGTGCTCCGAGCAGATATCGCTCCAATTTTTGTATTGCCCTAACGACCACAAGTAATTCTTTCTCGATCACTGAATATTTCTTTTCAGTCTCTGACAGTTTCCGGGAAATATATAAGGTAGGATGAAGAATTCCGTTGTACTCTTGCAAAAGGCAGGCTCCCAATCCGAAATTACTAGCATCTGTTCGAAGAATATATACAGAACTACTGTTTTCAATAATTCCCAACTCAACATCTGATCTAGCTCGAGTTCAGTTTTGTTCTGATAATGAAGTGGAACAGGATAAGGACGTAGACGGATAGGAATATCATCAGTAAGGATGATATCATGAGAAATAACGGATGTTCGACCAGGTAGGTCAGTAAGAACATCAGAAAAAGATTCTAGTAGATTGGATACCTGGCGATGTTGTTGAGATGTTAAAGAAGATGAAATGGCAACATCCCGCCAAGATTCTGTAGAATCCAAAGCAGGTATAGGCAAAGACATGTGAATATCAGGGAAGGAAGATTCCTCCTCCTGAATCACAGATAAGCTAGAATAATGACAAAAACTACCAACATTGTCATCAATGTCATTGAAAATAGACTGTAAATGCTCAGATCTTGTATGAAATTCTTTGAGCATACTAATGTGGAAAATTTTATTTTGACCTTTAATATCGATTACGTAATCAACATCTGAAATACGAGATATCACTTTGAATGGGCCATTCCAAGCAATAAGCAATCTATTATCCTTCCGAGGAAGCAATACAACAGCTTCGTCACCCGGAAAAAGTTGACGTAAACGCCTATTCTTATTTAGAAAGAGACGTGATCTTTGTTTGGCAGCCTCTGACGAAGCTGTAGCCAACTGACATTCGTCAACACTCTTTCGACGAAGATTAATCACGTACTCGTAAGATGACTGAGTGTCCTGAGTCATCTCAGAGTCAGTAAGGAGATCCTTGATCAAACCCATATGACCTCGAGGTGGAGCTCCAAACACAAGCTCAAAGGGGGAAAATCCGGTCTGCTCGTGCGGCACTTCTCGATATTCGAAAAGTACAGCTGGCAAGACCCTGTCCCAATCCTGAGGATATTTGTCAGTTACCTTATGTAACAATTGCTTGAGTGTTCTGTTGAGCCTCTCCATAGAACCATTGCTCATTGGGTGATATATACTACTTAAGGATCTATCTATCTTAAGTGTCTTCATGACTGGTGTCATAGTTTCAGAGACAAATTGTGAACCATGATCAGACAGAAGGTTACGAGGAAAACCTAATCTTGAGAAAATCAGCAAAAGTGCATCAGCTACCTCAGAGGTAGTGGTATGTTTAAGAGGAATGGCCTCTGGCCATCGAGTGCACAAATCAATGCACGTGAGGACATATTTGTGACCTCTAGCAGAAGTAACAGATAGAGGACCGATAATATCAACGGCCATCTTATCAAAAGTTCTAATAGATATATCACATGCCTGAATCGGAGCTACATGGAAAGCTCCTCGAGATTTAACTTATTGGCAGGTAATGCATGAACGTACGTATAATGAAACGTCCCTGGAAACACCTGGCCAGAAGAAAGAAGATAACACTCTGGAACGTGTTCGAATGTATCCCATATGACCCGCACAACGTGAGTCATGTGCATGTCGTAATATGTATGGGCGAAGTTTAAGAGGCACCATAACTTAGTGTTAAATATTAGAGTTATCAGCAAAGTTTCTCACTAATATTTCATTTTTAACAGTGAACCAATGTTTACGACTTTTATTTAAGTCAACATCATCATTATTTTTTATCAGAGCAAAAATTTTTTTAATGAGTTATCCTCTCTTTGGAGTTTGCCAAAAGACACTCTGTCTATAACTGAATGTACTTCAGTGTCATCCTGAGTTGTTATGTCAAGCTCTGAACTGTTATCAGTTTCCAATGACTGAGCCTGGGCACGTGTAGTAACTGCATTGGCAGTCAACAAATTATTTTTCTCCCACTCTTCAATTTCCTCTGGTGAGCAGTCCTTGCTCCCATGGATGCGACCAACCGTTACATCTGCGACTGGGTTATTTAATATGCATACTTTGACTTTTCCTGAAAAAATGGGGTATGAATATGAACAATAGCTGTGGGGTAAAATTCAATTGTTCCCCCAAATGTGATACATTTTACACAATTTCCTGTAGAACACGAAGGGTGTACAAGCGACTGTCTAATTCCAACTGTCGTTGACCCCGAATCCCTGAGTACAGATACTTGGGTACCATTCACAAATCCTCTGTGGAATACTAGAGTACCAGTGCCGTCATGGACTGATAGACTAACTGCAGGAAGGGGATTTCCGCACTTCAGAACTGTAGTACTGTCTTTCTGAAATAAAGTTAGACATTCCTGGCAACGAGAAGCAACATCAAAATCAAATGAGCAACATGCAGAAGAGTGAACCTGGTTATTCAATTCCTGATTACCTACAGGTGCACCGCCAGTAAGTGCTGCCCTTGCATTATGTTCAGACCTCGTTGGGCCACGTGAACAAGATTGTTGCCTCTGGCGATCAACAGAATTACCCTGATTTCTAAAGTTTTAACTAATTATTCCTATTTCGGTAATGTTGATTATTATTACTCCAATTATTATTTTGAGGGAAAAAATTATTTGGTTTTCTCCAATTGGAACATTGCTGGAAATTGTTGTTATTTCTGTATTGAGGTGACTGGTTCCGAAATTGTTGTCGACCTCTATTAAAGTTATCATTTCTAGTATAATTATTTTCATTATATCTCCTAGGCATGAAATCTTCTGTTACGAATGGGTTTTATTATTATAGAGTATGTGGTTGATCAAGATTCGTAGTTCATAACTGACCTCTATGTTGAACGTCATGCTGATAACGCGAATGTCGTGGGTTCGATCCCCAGACTGGCCACCATGAAATCTTCTGTTACGAATGGGTTTTGTTATTATAGAGTGTGTGGTTGATCAAGATTCTTAGTTCATAACTGACCTCTATGTTGAACGTCGTGTTGATGAGATCTTATGGAATGACATGGGTTTGTGCAAGAACTATCACGTCATAAAGCGACCTCCAAAAAACTTGTTGTATGGGTCCACAGATAACAGCAGGTTTATTTAGACGTAGCATAAAATAATGTTCATGGCAAAGTGGAATTACATACATATATTGAATCTCCTACAGTCCGTGAAACATCGTCTCATACCTGGCCTATTTACTAGAGGTGCCGATAACGGTTAACATCCAAGTATTGAAAACCAGAATATGGAGATAAATATTATTGATTGCTCCTATAAATATTCCTCTGCATAAAAATCATCGAACTTGAATACTTAAGTTCGGCATCTTCTTGAATATCAGTGGCGACCTTCGCAATTCCTTAAGCCACGTAGGAGAACTGTTTAAACTTCAAATAACTTGGGAGCGATAGCATCAACGTCTTACTCTGACGGATTCTTACAACGAAAGGCCTCGAACTAACGGTCTGCATACATTAGTGCAGAACCTATTACGTCATCATCACTGATGCGTGATGCCATATGATGATGGATGGCATCCGCATGTCTGGTTTTGTGTAGTGTGTAGAGGTGTTCAGTCAAAACAATGTTCATGCAACAATAACAGGGCAATCCACATAGGACGTCAGTAAACTCACGACGTATAAAGTCAATGAGTCTTGAAACAGCCGTTGACGTTTTTCTTCATTATTTATTGTGGACGCCACAGTGACAAAATGGTTACGCAAATGTGTAGGCACATCAAACAGTCATTATCACAGCAACATTCAATACAGCAATAGACGGTAGACAGCATTACAATGATGAGTCAGATGCATGTTATATTTCATAGTGCTGTAAATGTAGTCAGGTGGAAAACTCCATCCTTTTCTATAACAGCCAGGAGATAACCAGATGTATGAGATCAGTTCACTCTCCTTAGTTTGACTTCAGCAAGACAGACACGTCTGCCGAAGTATAAATAATGTCCTCAAAAATATCCTCTAGATAATAAAGGTTTTCTAAACCTAGTTCATTTAACAAAGTAGCAAGTAATGGTCCTTGGTACCTGCATCAACCGATGCAGTACAATGCAGCGACATGTGAGCTGGGAAAAAACATCTCGTGACGACGACTTTCGCAGACAGGCTATGAATCGAAATCGCTCACGACCCAAAATCAATAGAGTTAATGAAAATGTCAATTTACCTTGCTTTCATGAAATACACAGAAATATCACGCCTCCCGACATGTGGGAAAACACTAGAGGTAGTATCTCGACTAAACGAAATATCCATAAGAGGACTACACATCCCTGACAGAACAAAAAATAGCGGAGATCCCCTCTTCAACGAGGCATCTCTTTCGCCATTCCAAATCGCTCACTCCCACTAGTGGTGGGCGGAAACCGATCGACCAAACAACAAGACAAGTCATGCGCAGTCCAGCGCAAAAATGACCACAGCTCAAAACTTAACTGCATTCGATACCAACGCGAGAAGACAAATGCTTACCGAGAAAAGTGACTATAAATTTCAAGCAGTTGTTGCCCTTGCGTTATAAAACAGATATTGAAATAAAACGATGTTGCGAGAATTTATCACGCAACATATCACCACCTCCTCCCGATAAAAAAAAAATGTGGAACATATTTTTTTTTTCAATATCAAAGAGCAAGCGATAAGCGGCTCAAAACGCACGAATTATGCGCTGATAATTAATTAAATTGCCAAACAATAGGCTAATTATAGAGTGTCTGGTGAGGATATACCTCAACAGAAAAATAAATATGTCTCAAAAAATATTCACATCGGGGAGGTGTCACCAACACACATCACGTTAGCATGTAAACACAATATACGTATGCAAGTTACTATAATCATCATTAAACAGCATACTCTAATATTGTCTTTAAAAATGGATGTACAAATCTGATAGGAAAATTTAAATAGTACATTCTTTGACATGTAATGACATAAGTACATAGTAAAGTTAAACTACATGACGATCCAGGACATATGCTCTGGTATTCCGAGGGTAAGTACACAATCTAGAACTCGTAAGGTAAGTCCTCAGCTCAACAATGACATTCTGAGAAAGTACAAGCAATATAATGCTAATTAATAACTAATATGCTTCATAAGGTACAATACATTATTAATAATTGTGGCTGTTTAGTAAACTAACGGCCCTTATATTAACTACTCAGTCCTCCTCTATCATCTTAAAAAACGAACAGAAGAAGATGACAACAAAGCACGATAGTGTGTACATATAAAGTAAGTACAGATGTGCTAATCTATTGTAGAAATATAGGTGTGTTATGACTCTGTAATATATAGAAATATAGGACAGAAGTATTAGTTGGAGTCATGTGGGCATCTAGACAAAATGTCAGCCATCACATTATCCGCACCACGGATAGCTCGTACCGTGAAGTGAAAAGGTTGAAGAGCTATAGCATATCGAGTGGATCTCGAACTCTTCAAATTCTTAGTCTGAATAGCTGTAAGAGCTTTCTGATCAGTCTCTAGAATGAAATGTGCGCCCAGGAGGAATCTTTGTAGCTTTAGAATTGACCAAACCATCGCTAACAACTCACGGTCTAAAACCGAGTAGTTCCTCTCTGCCGCATTTAGTTTTCTAGAAATGTACATAACAGGATGCAGAGTATTTGCATATTCTTGCATCAGTGCTGCTCCAATCCCAGTGGATGAAGCATCACTCCGAAGAACAAAAGTCCTATCAAGAGTAGGTAATCTTAAGATGGGAGGAGAAGAAAATATATTCTTGATTTGGTCTAGTGAAGATTGGCATTCTTCAGACCAACGGACCAGATTAGGCGAACCTTTCTTCAACAATGTTGAGAGAGGTGCCATGATCGAAGATAAATTTGGAATAAATCTCCCATAAAATTGAATTAAACCTAAGAGACTCCTAACTTGTTTCTTCGTTTTAGGAACAGAGATGTTCAGTATTTTGGAAGTATTGTGGTCTTCTGTCTTCAAGAGACCATGACCAACACGATGACCCAGGAAAGAGATTTCACCAAAACCAACAAAAGCTTTAGAAGGTTTTGCTGTCAAATTATTCTCACGTAGAGTGGACAGTAAGTCATATAACCCTAAATAGTGATCTTCCCAGGTATCACTGAAGAGACAGATGTCATCTAAGTATGCGATGACATCCGAACGATGTGACAGAATTCGACGCATCATGCGAACGAAAGTGGCAGGGGCGTTCATGAGACCAAAAGGCATAACATTCCATTGAAATAGACCCCTAGGTGTAGAAAAAGCAGTAAGAGGTTTGGCATGCTCTGCTAAAGGCACTTGCCAATAACCTTTAGACAAGTCAAGTTTAGTGAAGAATCTAGAATTAGAAAGTCTAATCAGTAGATCTTCTAACAAAGGCATCGGTTCAGCGTCGAACTTTGTGACCTGATTCAATTTGCGATAATCAACGCAAATTCGTATGTTCTTATCCTTCTTCCGGACAATAACCATGGAAGAAGAATATGGTGAAGTCGATGGTTCAATTATATTTAATTGAATCATTTCATCCAATTCCTTTTCCACTTGCGACTGAAAGTGTATAGGAATAGGATACGGCCTAACCCTAATTGGATTATTGTCGGTAAGAATTATGTCATGTTCTATGACATCTGTGTGTCCAGGAATGTCAGTGAGAACATCCTGAAATGTTTGTAACATCGACGAGACTTGTCGATGTTCGTCACCAGAAAGATTAGGAGAAACAGAAACGTTTTTCCAAGATTCCGTGGAATGTAATGGAACCACTGGAAGGGGAAGGTTGACATCAGAGAAGGTAGCTTCCTCATCCTGAATGACAGACAGGGATGAATAATGACCGTGAGGTGCAGGAGCATCATCCGTTGCCTGGAAAATAGGCAGCAAATAGTCCGGACGTTCGTGAAATTCCGAAAGCATGTTTATGTGGAAAGTTTTATGCTTTCCATCAATATCGACCACATAGTCAACATCGGAAATCCGAGAGACTATTGCATACGGACCTTTCCATGCAATAAGAAGTCTATTTTCCCTACTGGGGAGTAGGACGAATGCTTTGTCACCTGGACAAAGTTGTCGTAGACATCTATTCTTGTTAGCAAACTGCCTTGCCTTCTCTTTAGCAATTTCTGATGAAGCAGTTGCTAGCTTACATGCCTCAATGATCTTTTGTCTAAGAGCAATGACATACTCATATGAGGATTGAGTTTCATCGCTAATATCATCGGCAGTGATGAGATCGTGTAATAAAGACATAGGGCCGCGTGGACGCGCGCCAAAGACAAGTTCGAAGGGAGAAAATCCTGTGTGTTCATTAGGGACTTCTCTATAGGCAAAGAGAGCCGCGGGTAAAACCCTGTCCCAATCTTGAGGATGATCTTCAGTTATCTTACCAAGCAAAGTCTTGAGCGTTCTATTCAGACGCTCAACTAACCCATTAGACATAGGATGGTAGATACTACTGAGAGATCGTTCAATATGTAAGGTAGACATTACCTGTGACATAGTGTCAGATATGAGTTGAGTGCCATGGTCTGACAATATTTCTCTGGGGAACCCCAAGCGAGAAAATATCAACCAAAGAGCATCTGCGATATCTGTAGTAGATATGCTCTTAAGAGGAATAGCCTCTGGCCAACGTGTGCACATATCGACACATGTAAGGATAAACTGATGTCCTCTGGCCGACTTGACCTTAAAAGGGCCAATAATATCTATGGCCATTTTCTGAAACGGCCGAATAGGAATGTCAGCAGCCTGGATAGGCGCAGCATGTCGTGGTCCTCTAGATTTGACCTCCTGACATACCTTGCATGATCGGCAGTAAATACGAATGTCCTTATTGACAAAAGGCCAAAAGAAAGCCGCAAGGACTCTCGACTTCGTACGGGCAAAACCCATATGTCCAGCACATTGCGAGTCATGAGCATGTTGTAATATTTGGACTCTCATGCTCTTGGGAACAAGAATTTGCGAATGTGCCGACGTAGTCGAATCTTGTACCATACGTACAAGTACGCCGTTTCTCATTGCAATCCAAGATTTTCTATTTGTATCCTGATTCGGATCACCTTTCTTCGCAAGAACGAAGAATTTTTTTAAAGAAGGATCTTCTTCTTGCAATTTTATGAAAGAGTCACGAGTGATTACTAAGTGACTATCTTGGCTATCAACTTCATTATCACTATTCAGTGAAGTTTCGGGTGTTTGTAGAGCTTGTGCTCTTGTAACTACTGCATTTGTAGCTTGCATGTTATTATCTTCCCAAGCAGCAATCTGCTGTGGGGTACACTCCCTAACTCCGTGAATACGACCAATAATAAGGTCCGCAATAGGATTAGGTAAGAGACAAGCATGCACATCTCCAGTAAAGAAAGGAGTGGCAATGCGAATTACAGCAGTAGGATATTTTTCTAGAGTGCCGCCAAATGTGACACATTTAATAACCCTTCCTGTAGCACAAGATGGATCTACAAGCGATTGTCTAACACCAATAGTGGTGCATCCGGAATCGAAAAGTAGTGAGACCGGAGTATCATTAACAAGACCCTTATGTAGAATTAAAGAACCCCTCCCGTCATGCGCAACAGCAGCAGGAAGAGCGGGAAGTGGGTGACCACAACTCAAAGTAGTTATGGTACCCGGTTCGAATAAAGTACTGCATTGGGGGCATTTGTTTGCTCTCTCAAAGTCAAAAGCAGAACCAGTGACAGCGTCAAAGTTTTTACTATCAACAACATGATTACAGGCTCCCTCAGTTTCCTGTTGTACAGCATTAGCCTGCTGATATCTCTTTTTTTTGTGTTGAGATCTACCCCGACTATTATTACCTCTGAAGTTATCAGAGTTATTATTATCTCTGCAGTTATTATTGTCTCTATTGTAATTGTTATCCTGGTTCGAATTCCAGTTTCCACGATTACTATCATGTTCACATTGATGCGAACATCTATTTGTTTGGTTCTGAGGTCTTCGGCAGGAATAACCTCTATTACCATATCCTCTTTTGAAATGCTTATAATTATTAGGGTGATAGTAACGAGTACTATCAGGTTGTCTCCAATTCTTCGAAGAAGAATCACCATGAAATTGATTTCCATGATTTTGACAGAAATTACCGCTACTCTTTCTATCAAAATTTTGTTGGGATCTACGAGCAAAGTTTTGACCATACGGAGCTGCCGAAGCAACTGGTAAACCTTCTTTCACCTTAGAGTTACCCATGGTTATGTGTGGGTGCGCAGTTACGTATTGGCAACAGAAATCTTCCATTTCTTTTATTGTTTTAGGTTTACGTTCATGAAGGAAAGCAAGGAAAGACTCATTGACAGACGACATGACTTTGTCTCTAAGTATTAAGTCCATAAGTCCTTCATAAGTTTTTTCCGTCTTAGATAGTTCAACCCATCGTGAGAAAGTAATGCGTATTCTTGCAATAAACTCGGAGAATTCAACTCCATTTTCAGGTAACATGTTTTTAAATTGTAGACGATAGCCGTCTTCGTTAAGCTGATATTTCTTTAACAAAGCGGCCCTGACAACCTCATAATTGTTCTTGTCAGGTTCATCCACCATATTTAATATACTTAGAGCTTTACCTGTCAGTATCCCTGATAACTGATAAACATATTTTGCTTTGTCTATGTTATGAGCTGTACATGCTTGTTCAAATCTGTCCAGATAGAACATTATGTCATCACTGGAAGGACTAAATGTTGGTAACTTAATCTTAAAAGTATCATTATTAGCCTTACCAGAAGATGAACCCTTGTTTGAATCATTACCATTACTCATGCTCGTCAATTTCAATTTTTCCAACTCTAAAGCTAAGACCTTTTCTTCATGTTCCATTTTTGCTTTCCTCTCATCAGACTCTCTCTGTAATCTTCTTTCCTCAGCCTGAGCCTCTTTTTGAAGTCTTTCATTTTCAGCTTCTTTTTCAAGTCTTTTATTTTCAGCCTCTTTTTCAAGTCTTTTATTTTCAGCCTCTTTTTCAAGTCTTTTATTCTCAGCCTCTTTTTGAAGTCTTTCAGCTTCTAGCTGTAGCTGGAGTTTTCTTTCCTCAGCTTCTGATTCCCTTTTTTGTTTTTCCATTTCCATTTGGAATCTTTTTTCATCCACCTGCATCTGCAGTTTCTTTTGTTCAGCTTCCATATGCAGTTTCTTTTGTTCAGCTTCCATTGCTTTATCATATCGAGCAGTTGCAAATTCTTCTAACTTATCACCAGTCTTCCCAAGCAATTTACCC
The DNA here is from genome assembly GCA_024509875.1 of Oreohelix idahoensis. Taxonomy (NCBI): domain Eukaryota; kingdom Metazoa; phylum Mollusca; class Gastropoda; order Stylommatophora; family Oreohelicidae; genus Oreohelix; species Oreohelix idahoensis. Next base: position 2,562 of record JAMPIV010016630.1, on the reverse strand, counting down.
TGCTCAATAAAGTGCTCAAATGTAGACATGTTGTCTAACATATGAGTCCAAAACCTGAAATAATTAACTAATTTATTTCAAACCTAAGTGTAACAAGTCTTAATTAAGCACTTGTATATTCACATCACATTATATTATCCCAGTCTCTGTGGGAAACAAGTCTCCAATCAAAGAACTTGTATATGAAATATCAGCACTCAATTCTTGATCATAAGTGCACTTCTCATTCAATAGTGCACGACACTATTCATCATTCATTTATCATCAGTGTAGTAGTAACAGTGCATTAGCATAGCCCATTAACTAATTACTATAACTGTAAACAATGACTATGTAAACACATGCAGAATGTAAACATTGAAAATGTAAACAATACAAACAATGTAAACAATAACAATGTAAACAATAACAAAGATCAGCAACAATACAAAAACTTTCGCAGAAATCAACTAAAAATAAAGCAGAAATTAATGAAATATCACAAAAAATGTGACGATATCTGCGATAGAATTAAACAAAATACATGACACCACAGTGTATAAACAAAAATGTTGTATGAAACTAAATTATAGACAAGAGTAGGCTAACAAATACAAACAAATCAAAACAAAACTAAAGAATGCGAAATAATAACGAAAACAATATTAAAACATGTCATCACAGCTAACATAAATAGCAACAGAAGTCGCTTAGCAAATTCCAGTATCGGAAATTTGCAAACCCTACAGAAAACGCTCACAATAGACGACCTCTATGACGTGGCATAATCTAACGGAGACACCACCCAACCGAGAACCCGCTGAAATATAAACATATAAATATACAAATAACATATAGACATATAACATATAGAATGAGATGATACACAGAAGACTCAGCAGAAGTATAAGGGCACAGTTTACATACAAACAGGCCACTTAACTTATAGGCTTCCAATCGTAGAACAGCAGAAAAACGGATGTCAATCAACGTCCTAAAGAGCGAAGCTCCAACGATGATGGCACATCTGAACTGCTTCCACTGCTAACACGATGGTACAAGAGCTTCTGAAATACTGTGTGTTGAGTTGTTTCGGCACTTGACCTTCTAATCCAAAAGTAAGTTGATGGAAATCGGTACTTGGCCTTCTTCAGAAAACAACCCGTTTCAACCGGCACTTGACCTTCTCAAAAAACGACAGCACTGGAACCTTGACAGCAGCAACTTGCTTGACTTGCGTAAAAGATAACAGCAGTCCGAGTTATCCGGCAACATGTAACAACGCCGGGTACTGTCAAATTCTTGTTTCCGTCAAAAAGTTGAAATTTTGACTTTTACCGGGCAACGCCGAGTACTTTGAAAATTTTGAAGATGTTGACTGTATTGAAGAATGTTAATTTCTTGAAGGATGCTGATGAATTCTTGTTGAAAATGAAGTGGGTAAGGGACCCCGTGTTTGCTGGTACCAGAATCAAACCAGCTTATGGCCACCAAATGATGCGTGATGCCATATGATGATGGATGGTATCCGCATGTCTGGTTTTGTGTAGTGTGTAGATGTGTTCAGTCAAAACAATGTTCATACAACAATAACAGGGCAATCCACATAGGACGTCAGTAAACTCACGACGTATAAAGTCAATGAGTCTTGAAACAGCCGTTGACGTTTTTCTTCATTATTTATTATGGACGCCACAGTGACAAAATGGTTACGCAAATGTGTAGGCACATCAAACAGTCATTATCACAGCAACATTCAATACAGCAATAGACAGTAGACAGCATTACAATGATGAGTCAGATGCATGTTATATTTCATAGTGCTGTAAATGTAGTCAGGTGAAAAACTCCATCCTTTTCTATAACAGCCAGGAGATAACCAGATGTATGAGATCAGTTCACTCTCCTTAGTTTGACTTCAGCAAGACAGACACGTCTGCCGAAGTATAAATAATGTCCTCAAAAATATCCTCTAGATAATAAAGGTTTTCCAAACCTAGTTCATTTAACAAAGTAGCAAGTAATGGTCCTTGGTACCTGCATCAACCGATGCAGTACAATGCAGCGACATGTGAGCTGGGAAAAAACATCTCGTGACGACGACTTTCGAAGACAGGCTATGAATCGAAATCGCTCACGACCCAAAATCGATAGAGTTAATGAAAAAGTCAATTTACCTTGCTTTCATGAAATACACAGAAATATCACGCCTCCCGACATGTGGGAAACACTAGAGGTATTATCCCGAATAAACGAAATATCCATAAGAGGACTACACATCCCTGACAGAACAAAAATAGCAGAGATCCCCTCTTCAACGAGGCATCTCTTTCGCCATTCCAAATCGCTCACTCCCACTAGTGGTGGGCGGAAACCGATCGACCAACAACAAGACAAGTCATGCGCAGTCCAGCGCAAAAATGACCACAGCTCAAAAGTTAACTGCATTCGATACCAACGCGAGAAGACAAATGCTTACCGAGAAAAGTGACTATAGATTTCAAGCAGTTGTTGCCCTTGCGTTATAAAACAGATATTGAAATAAAACGATGTTGCGAGAATTTATCACGCAACAATCACTAA
>JAMPIV010016629.1:0-38938 GCA_024509875.1 Oreohelix idahoensis | reverse complement strand
CCCAATTCTGGCGCTGTGATATACCTGTACGCCCCTTTGAGAAAATGGCCGTTGATATTATCGGAACCTTTACCTGTTATGTCGCTTAGGAGGGGACACAAGGTATAGTTGCTCACATGTATCGACATGATTGCTCTCAGATGGCCTGAGGGCCATTCTCTTAAGAAACATCACAACTAATGACGTTTGCTGATGCCCTCTTCGTGAATTTTTTCTAGACTTGGTTTTCCCCGAAAAGACTTCTTTTCAGATCGACAGTTGGTTACCCCAATTTTGTAATCTGACACTATGACTGCTATTATGAAAACGCATTAATAATCGACAGGTTCTCTCAGTAGTGTTTACCATGCGAATGAGCAAATGGCCTGGTGGATACGTCTTAACCGGATCGTTTTAAATAGCAGTTATTAGGAAAGGTTTACAGTGAATGACATATCCTCAAGATTGGGGACAGGGGTTCTACCCGCCGTACTGTTCGCATTACCGTGAGGTAGCCAATGAACAGGACCAGGTTTTCTCGCCTTTTTGAGCTAGTGTTTAGGTGCTCGATTCTCGAGGTCCCATGTCACTTATATAAGGACCTACTCATAGACTCAGAGATAACTCAGGACAATCCAAGTCATCGTATTGGAATATCGTCGTTAAACTCTCGGCGTCCGTAACATTATAGATGCCTGCCAACGGGCTACAGCTTCTTCTGAGGCTGCTAAAGCAAGATCACGCCAGTTTACAAAATCGTAGGTAGATAGACGATTACGTCAACTATATTAACCTGGCCTACTGAATCTTTTGTAATTGCTTCCAAGGAAAGAAAATAGCCTTTTAAATTGCTTGGAATGGCCCATATAAAGTGTTGTCTTCGCATTTCTAATGTTGACTACATCTTAGTATATAAAAGGAAAAAAGAATGACCTTTCACATAAACCATGCCTAAAAAATTCCACACTAGACCGGGAACATCTTCAAAAGCCATCTTTCAAGCAGTATGATGAGCACCCTAGGCCTGCTTACCTCACTTACTCGGCGCAATACGGTAATTGCAGGAGGAAGAATCTCTCTTTTCCGGATATTCCCATGAACTTACCTGTCTTTCCTCTTTCAATCGACTGAGGAAACATGGATGGATGTTCCTTATTTTTTCTCGCTATTTGTCCAGCTTTGTCTTCTGAACAACATTTCCCATGTCTCTAGTCTTCTAGAATCTTTTTCCAGATGTCCTCACAGACAATTCCTGGTCGTACAAAACAGTTATTTCGCCATGACATCGTCCTTACAGATGATCGACCAATTCGTCTACGCCCCTATCCTGTCCCTATTCTACAAAACCAGCACCAGGTTTAAGAAGAAATAAAACAAATGCTTAATTTAGGATTTATAGAACCTTCCAGTGCCCCTTACTCATCACCTATGGGTCATCGTTCGTAAGAAGACAAAAAATATCAGATTGTGTGTAGGGATTACGGAAGCTGAATAATATCACAGTGTTCTTCGCGATGCTGAACCCGCTAACCCCTACTTGAAAATCGTTTTTTGTCTCGTCTCGCCAAGTCTCCTTTCTTTACTAAAATTGACCTTACCAAGGGATACTGGCATGTTCCCTTGACTGACAGAGCTAAATCACTCACTGCCTTTGCTACACAACAGGGTCTTTATCAGTGGAACGTAATGCCTTTCGGGACTTATCGAACGCCCCGGCAACGTTTGTCCAGTATGATGAGAAAAATTCTCTTCTCATCGGTCCGATATAATCACATATATAGACGAGATCTGTTATTCAGTTCCACTTGGGAGGTAGCACTTCTTAGGGTTTTACATTTCTTTTCTGGACACTTTACGTCTCCGTCACCTAACAGGACAACAGCCCTCAAAGATCTTTATTGCTTTTGAGTGGAAATTTCATACTTGGGACATAAAGGTTTAGGTCTACGGTGTTTCTTCAGAACCGTGCCACAGAATGTTTTCAAAATCCTAAAATTATCGTTTGCCCACTACTAAGATGCAAGTTCGTTAGTCTTCTCGGCTTGATTCAGTATTATAGTAAATTTATACCGAACTTGTCTTCAATCACTGCACGGACTACTCTGCCTTGCTTAAAAAAGGCTTACCGAACCTCGGCGCACTGGACAACAGAGTGACTGTCTGCGTTTAAATTATGTTCAAAAAATATTTTTTCTGTACCACCTATTTTGAGGGTTTTACCAGATACAAATTCTGACTTATTTATCTCCGCAAGATGCTAGTTCAAAGGTATCGGCGCATTCACTGATGCAAGGAGTTCGAGGAAAGAATACATCTAACCTCTACATATCAGAAAGCTCAATGATGCAGAAAGGACGTACCCAGTTATAATAAGGGAGCTGCAGGTTGTTATCTAGGGCGGTCAGTCAAAGCTTGAGCGATATTTGTTGGGGGCACCTTTCATCATACAGTCGGACCAGAAAATCCCTTTTCCTCAGTGAAGAAAGTCGCAATCACAATAACCCCAAAGCTAGCCCGGTTTCGCCATTCCATCGCTTCAACCTTTGTCAGTAAGAAATCGAGTGCAAATACCAGGCTTCTGCAAAAATAGTGGTCGTGCAGATAGCTTTTATCGAGATAGCGCCCAACAGGCTTCTAACGCTGAGACATTACATATTAATTTAGTGTTAAATGACTTTATAATTATACATGTGGTTGAAGCCATGTTGTTTTTACCCACAAGTAGTACCATTATAAGAACAAATGGGGGCCCGATGAGTACATGAGAACACTAAAGTTTGATTCTCCCAAATCATTCCATATTAACATTGGTGAATTATTAATACGACTTTAGAGAAATATCATTATTCCACTTTAACCAATGGGAAACATTGAGACCAGTAGTTTATTACTACGTTACAGTACAATCGAACAATGTCCCAAACAAAAACGATCATTGATTTTATTAATTCTGGAAGGCACTATTCACATTTAATTAAGAATTTGCTCAGATTATTAATAAACTTAACCTATTAAATATTACTCCCTTACACTGATATGTTTTGAGTATGATTGTATTATTGCAAATTTGTTTTGGACATTACTTTGTCTTGCCAACGTACAAAGATGTAACTTAGAGCAGAATAATTAAAGTAATTGTAAAATAATTGTGTTAATTAGTTATCCCTTGCGTCATGTACTTTAGTTACATTAATTTCATATCGCATTGTTTCATATCTTATTTGATTCGTATCATGCGTGAATTGCGTTTAAGCTTAATTTTAGGATTTTTGACAGCATTGTTAGTTAGATATATAACCTTCTAAATTATTTTTTTTTTAAAAATTATTATTCATGCATTTTTTAAATTTTTGATTTTGATTTTTTGTTTTTTATTTATTTTTTATATCTCATACCATTTTCATATATGTATGCTATTTCTTTCATATGGTTATTGTAAACTCACATGATCATACATTTATGTAATCTTTTGTTACATCATTGGAATATCGACGGTATATGACTTGTTACTTATTGACATATGACTGTTTATGACTGATGACAAATTCATCTTGCTTGTTATGTAGTGATAAGTTACATTATGCAGACTGACTGCGACTAGATTATTTTCGATATGGCTTAATATTTGTGATATGATCAATTTTGGCCGAGATTTCCGCATAGGAAATATTTGAATTGAAAAAAAAAAAAATTTGTTTTTTTTACGCCACGAAGGAGGTGATATGTTAAGGATAGATTTGAGATGCGGGTAAAATAGTGTGACATGTTACTACACGCGAGCGCATTTCCATTTTTATGTGAGGAATTGTGTTCGCCTGTAGTCAAACTACGGTTTGAACAAAGCGTCCACACGTGGTGAGCGATGCGTTCACCCGTGTTGAGCGACGGTCAACTAGTGACGTTTCGGTCACATGTCGTGGGGTTCAGTGTGTAAATTAATTGGGCTTCCGTCTTTGTGTTTGCGTCCAAGAGGGATGTAATTTTTCGAGCTCCGGGATAATGGAGCGTGATATGAATATATCCATTGTGGTATTATTGATTTTTATGAGGCCGCCACGTTATGTGTAAGATGGTTCATGAACTTATCTAGAAGTTCATACCATAATTGATGTTGAGGATTGTTTCATGCTTACAGGCATTTGGATTTGAGCTGGATCGGAATGACTGTATCATGGAACACCTCAAATGAATAGACATATATTTTATCGACCGATGTCGATGATTGTTGCATGTGTGCAGGCATTTGAGTTTGGCCAACTCGAATTGCTGCACCATGGAACATCGCAATTGAATAGAGTAACGACATAGTATGCATATCTCTATGCATGACGTGTATGTCTTGGTAACGTCATTCGACTTGTGGGTTTTGACCCCTACGGCAGTGTGTTTCAGAAGTGTGGCCATTGCCACTTATATTGTGTGGTATAACCACTTAAAAGTGTGTGGCGTCGTCCACTTATTAGTTGTGTTGTCTGGGAAGCCACTTGAGCAGTGTATTTCGTGGATCAAACGTAAGGCGTATCGTTCCTAACGCAGTTTGTATAATTATGGCAGATTATGGTACTAGCAATAGTGTAAGACTAGTATAGATGGATATTATATAGCTAGCAGTAGACGTAAGCCTAGCTTAAGAAGTGTATTGCGAAACTAGCAGGATAATTAAGTCTAGTGCAAAAGGCTATTGTATAAACTAGCGACGGAAGTAGGTCTAGTTAGCCTCTGAATTTATGCCAAAGGACATTGGCCGTTTAAAAGGAACTGACCTCTAACCAGAACTCTAGATAGAGATTAATGAACATGTGTTAATGAAATAACGAGAACTCTTGCAGAACGTACACGAATGTGATGTGACTTTTGTTCCCATGTAGTTGGTGTCTGCTCATGGAATGAAATTATTAATTAAATATTTTGAGTCGTCAAAATCACGGTCTTATCAACTGACGTATTCTGAGTTGAGTTAAATGCTGTTTATATTCAACTAATCATGACCAGTGATAATAAGAACCTGAACACACTGCATCTCACACTGCTAATATAATCAATAAGACAAGAGACTAATACAGGTCAGTCAATGGTCGAATATTTAATATAAAACATGTTCAGCTAGTGAGGCATCACACGGGTTAAGGCAGACAATATCGATACCAACGGACAATATTACGGAATCCTATAAAAGTGATATAAGAACCCGAAGGACATCGACTGTAGGAACAGAATACGCATATAACAACTTGGTCATCCTAAATACTTGGTGCCATAAATAGAAGCCCCACAACAACCGGCGTTAGAAGTATTCTTCAACAGACTGGTTAAAAGAAGTCCTTAACAATTTACTACAAGTGTAACTTTGAGATATGAGGCAACTAATATTTGGTTTGCCCTGATTTCTTGCATACCTTAATTTTCTGAAGTGCTGCCTCCAGTTCTTCCATCTTGATGCCATCTTTATAACCTTTCGATTCAATGGCATTTTTTACCCAGATGCCTGAATGTGAAGATAAAGTGCTGAGTACTTCGGTTTCCTCAGAAACCACACTGGACCTTAACCATTTGTGGTTCAGCCAGGCGTGTTAGTCTCTGCTCCATTATTCTAGAGTAGATTTTACCAGGGACAGCGAGAAGGGATATGCCTCTAAGATTTCCACACTGCCGGTTGTCACTCCTTTTGAATATGGGTGTTATGATGGCAGTCTCCAAATATTTTGATACAGTCTTGTGGCGCCAGGCTGTCTGTAGGACCCTCAGAATTAACAGGTTACTTGCTGTTACCATTTACTTGACCATTTATGGTGTTATACCATCACGTCTTGCTGCTTTGCCTACCTTATTTTTCTCCAGTGCGGCCTTCAGTTCTTCCTTCTTGATGCCATTTTTATCTCTATTGGTTTCCTCTTCTGTGCTAGTGGTTATCATTTCTAAGGCTTGACCTTACTCACAGTCAAAGAGCTCTGAGAAATATTATTTCCATCATTCCATCAATTCCAGTAACCAGTTTGACTTGCTTGTCCTTTATAAATTTAAAATGGCACTGTTTTTTTCTTCCTCGTGTTCATTATGGTTTTATAGAACAATTTCTGATTTTCTTGAGCATCTTTTCTGGAAATTCTTCCCAGGATTTCTATTTTGCTGCAAGCACCTTGTTCTTTGCTTCCGTTCTGAGTATCACATATTCTCTATATTTTGTTTTTCCTTCTGTATTTCAGCTTCTAAGTATTGTATCCATGGTTTTTTCTTTACGCCTATTTTCTCTTTACTTCCCCTGTCCAACAACGTGTTATATTGCAGAAGGAACGCGGAACTAACTCAAGAAGCGATGACATTTTTTTTTTTCTTTTTTCGCAAGAGAGAAAAATTCAGTTGGTATCATGTTTAATAGTTTAAAAGGATACCACCCAGAATATTACTCTATATTCCTCAAGCAAGACTTCACTCAGAGAATAATTTGTCTGCTAAATTTGTTAAGTGTCGTTTTGTCGAACGAAATTTTGAAGAACATTCTGAATCAGAAAGAATAGGGCGTCCAAGTGTCACAGTGGGATTTGGTGGCGATCTCTTTAGTACTTCGCATTGATTTTACTTCATTGGCCGTAGAGAAGCTGATGACGTATCAACTTCTACGTTTCGGTGTGTATAGTGGTGAGTAATCCCAGTGACAATACGGTGTGGTCAGGACTAATTTAGGGACAGTTAACCCTGTAGCCAGCATGTATTTCTACAGGTTGGGTGAACCAACTAAAGTGTCAGTGGTAAATCAGGATGGACAGAACGTGAATAACAATTGTCTACCTTACTCCGCTGTCAACAACGAATACAGGAACTCCCTAATTCTTGTATAATATAACTCAGAGGTCTGAGTTAGTCTGGGCATTGGTTTAATTTGACTCTACTGGCATACAGGTTATCGGTCATATTCGTAGCAATATTTAATAACTGCGTAGGAATATCTCTAAGGGGTATGTTACTTTATAAAAGTACGTGGTACAAATAGAATCTCACTCTTGAGTTCTAGCGTCAACTAATTTCTCTAGTGGTTCAGTTATGTTTAAATACCCAGAAGACAGTTACGACGGATATTCCATCTTTTGCTCATCTCTAACTTCCGCTTCCTAAGCTAACGGATCACCTTGAAACGTCTCTTCATTATTATTCCGAAATATCTCATTACACGATTCTTCATTATCTATTTCCTTTATAACACAATGATATTCAACAAAATTGCAGCCAACCCAAAGTCATCTACCAACCTGACTTAAAGGAAATACGACTACCTTCGTAGACCTTATGCCTTGTTGGTTAGATGTTATAATGTCGACCTTGATAAACATTTTTCTGGTCGTGATATTCTTCTGGTATTTCTACTCGAGACAGAGTACGCTTCCCGCTTCCCTTAACCTCGCTTTGTAGTTGAATTCGTTTAGCTATTTCTTCTCAATGGCAGTTTGTCTTCAGGTCTAATTACTTTGGATTGTTCTCTTTATCTGTCTCCTGGACTTATTGGTGAAAGGGGTCCTGTCTCCTTGACTCGTTTGTGAAAGTGGACCTGTCTCCTGGACTCGTTGGTGAAATTGGTCCTGTCTCCTGGACTCGTTGGTGAAAGGGGACATGTCTCCTGGACTCGTAGGTGAAAGGAGTTTTGTCTCCTGGACTCGTTGGTGAAAGGGGTCCTGTCTCCTGGACTCGTTGGTGAAAGGGGTCCTGTCTCCTGTACTTGTTGGTGAAAGGGGTTTTGTCTCCTGGACTCGTTGGTGAAAGGGGTCCTGTCTCCTGGACTCGTTGGTGAAAGGGGTCCTGTCTCCTGTACTTGTTGGTGAAAGGGGTCATGTCTCCTGGACTCGTTGGTGAAAGGGGTCCTGTCTCCATCTTGGCTGAATTGCGTCTCTCTTTTTCTCGTCATCGTTTTTTCTGTGACGTCATACCCACTTTTCATTTCTCTCCCCCCCCGTAACAAGCTCTGAGAGTATTGCTTTCCTTCTTATAGCCAACCTATTTTTCTCTATTTTAGGTCATGCCGGACCGTATGTCTCTACTCCTGTGTGTGGTAAAGTGGGATGTTATAAATATTTATAGGGGACTTAGTGTACTGACTGAGATCAGCTGTGAAGGTATCTGTATCTAATAGGTGTAGTGTTTTGCAGATAACCTTACTTGCTACCACATTATACCTCAGTCAGAATTATTCTGGAATATTGTGATGACTACGTTAAATGTCTAGGGTATGTATATGATGAGGTGTAAGTCACAACAACAACAGACAAATAAACAATTTAATTTATTCCACCACACTTGACAACACTGTGACACTCACACACATTTAACACTCTATAAGACTATCTTAAATGAGTCACTGGTAAAGTTTCAAATATAAATATGTATTAATTACTTTCACTAATAACTATGTCCTGATTCAAATACAAAGTGAACCAGGAATCACAATCAATTGTAATTACAATTTATATGTACAGAATTTATCAATATGAACCTTGTAGTGACATATTTTATCAATATTATCCTATGTGTGTCAGTTGTGTAGTAGTAATATGAGGTAATACTGTTTTTTTTTCAAGCTATGTTGTTATTTGTCATCATGACTTCAAGTGTTTGTTTATCTTGGAAATAGTATGGGGAAAAGTTCACAGTTCCTATCAATTTAAACACTGTATTTTCCCTCTGTTTTATTATAAAGTCAGATTTGGGGGGGGGGGGCATAATGTTGAGCTCCTCTGGCCACAGACGCTTATCTTTCGTGATGGCGGCAGGAAAAGACTCCTCTGTTCGATAGCCTCCCTGTGTTTTAGAGACACCTCACTGGTCACTATCTGGACCCAGGAGTATGTTGTCAGCCTCTAGGTTCAGCAAAGCTCAGACCAGGTGCTGCTCAATAACTTTAGGACCACGGTCCCTGAAACAAGAAGGTTGTACCTCCTATTTCAGAACTAATTTATAATAAATTTCCAGATTGAACACAATACATAACAAACACTGAGTTCAGAGCGGTAGGCCAACTGCTATCTTCATCTGGAACAATTTTCACCAGTATACTCCTCCCTAATGGTTACTACGCCTCTGCAATTCCAGCATTATTTCTTTCTAGTCGATAAGATAGGTGTCAGTGTACTGTTTGGCAATTCCATGTAGTTTTACTTTCCTCCGACACCTTCTGTTCAGGTTGGAGCACTATATAGGCTTTACCTCATGTTCGCTACTGAACCACACATATATACAGACATAAATTATCAATTTACATTCAATTTTCATTAAAAAGATATCAAATATTTCAAGCTTACCACAATTCATGGAATAATACACAGTTACGTTGACTGGCAATGAATATAGCACAATTTCGATCTGCCGATGTCCCGGCTTTTATTTAGAAAAATATGCACTGGCGCTCAAGCACTGGTTCTTTAGTAAGTTTATTTGAAAATGTGGTGCTGACCTGACGCCTTTGATTGACTATATTGGCAGGTCTAACCAATCGAGCCATGTTTACACAGCTTTTCAAAAAAGTACTCCTACTCACGTTTCCCCTAACAACAAAGAAGTAGTATTTATAGCCCGACTAATCGTGTTTAGCCTTACATTTACTTTCCGCCAATCAAATAGGAGGTAACATGGGGACCTATTTCCCGTACAATGGTGGTGTGAAAATCTGCCACTGAGCGATTCTGATTTTGGTGTTGTCTGACATCCCTCACTATTTCTTTTGGCTATAATTTGTTAATTCCTAGACTATTTGCGTAACGTTTAACATATTCTGTGTCAGCAAGTCCTAAGGAACCCAAATATATAAATTTAATGGGGCTAAGGGGCTGCGTTCAAAATATGTATTTTCCCGGATAGTCGTGTAGTTTTTTATATTTTTTATGTTTAGAACCGCCACCTGTCCTGCTGTACTGTCAGACTAATGTCAGGATTTTAGACATAAAACAGTAGAATGTCATGTTTCCTAATAAGTGTTTTGTAAGTTTTTAAAACCTAACTCTCTGTATGGGTAGTGTTTTTTATCACTGTCGATTTGAAAAAAAGCTAGTGCTTGTGGCCTTACACGCGTGATGGTAGTAATTGTGTATCGCGAGACTGTGGTAGTATTGCCTGCGTTCCGGCTGTCAGCCCCTCCCTTTCTTTCTATCCTTAGTCCATCTGTCTTTCGTTTATGGTAACTTAGTGTATAAAATGACATGAATGGAATATTAAATATAGGTCAGCTTGCGTATCTCAAGGTTTTTCTTAGAAAGGCAGTACAACGTAGAAAGCGGGTATTGAAGCAGTAGGCTTTTACTATCAACGTGAAACGTTACAATTTGCAGACGAAGTAGAAAACAAGGGGGATTTCGAGTACAGTCATTGTGACAGCACTGTTCTTTACCATTCTTCTTTCTTTTATTGAAGTTATTCGTTAGGCTTTACATTTACGTTTTAATTTTATATAGGTGGATTAGAATATTTCACGACACTGTGACATATACACCCCAGGGTCCTCAGGGAAAAAAATGATGTCCAAGACAGCATTTTTACTCCGGCCATACCTCTCACAGACACTATAACGCCTCCTTTTCTACGTAACCCGGAACTAACTATAATACTGAACTAATTCCTTAACAATTTCTAATACTTATGATTAACAACATTATTAACTTTCTTAATTTACAATTTTACAACATCTAACCCTCAACCACGGCTCAGCACCTCGGCTTACACTCTCCTCCAATGTATTCTATTACTACAGTAGCGGTCAGTTTGCTGAGTCTATGTATGTAAAAGTGCCTGATTAAAAGCTGGGAATATTATTATTAATTTCCTAGTCTAAGGGCGTTAATCAATGTTTTTGTTGGGATGATAGTTGTCAGGGTAGTGATCCCTCTTGTCTGTTATGTCTATGGTTTGATTTGAAAACCGATGTCAGTTTTGCCTGATAGGGTTTCAAACCGTCTATTTTGAGCGGTGCTCAAAAGATATTGCGTGTCAGTGCGCATGCGTAGCTTCTGGCGCGATTTTGAAGAGTCCATTACCGAGAGAGATCGGGCTGTGTTTAAGAGAGTCAAGATGTCTTTTGATAAGTCCTATGGGGGTCGACAAGATGTCATATATTATTTCATGTGTATATTCTAACCGCCTTGGAGGCGATGTGAGTGTTGTTATATTTATTCTGAAGAGACAGAAGGTAATTGACTCTTTGAACTGTTTCCCTTATTTGCTAGAATCTTCATGACTCGTATTATCGATAGCTTATGATTTTTTCCCAGAGCGGGAAAACGATCCACCTAAGTATCCTTGAAAGGAAGCTCACTATGTATTCTGATATTATGCACTTGGCTGGTGCATGCCCGAAGTACTTATATATATATATATATATATATATATATATATATATATATATATATATATATATATATATATATATATATATATATATATATATATATTGTTTGTATCCCGCATGTCGGCGATACTAAGTATACAAGGTGGGATTCCCCTTGTTTGATGAAGAATTGCCCGGAGGCCATTTTGAACTGTAAGTCCGCCATTTGCGCGGCCTGTTGGAGACATCTAATATCTGACTTACTAATGTCAGAGTAGAGTTTGTTTAAACTCAACATATGGGATATATCTCCCTGAAGCTGATGAGTGAGAGAATTGTACGAGATCAGCTTTACTAGATACATGCATAGCTGGATGATGAACTTTATTAATATATATCATGACCATGAACTGTTCTATGACTATTGATATTCATGTCGGGTACCTGTCGCTTGTGGCGTAATAAAGTCTGTAAATATCAAAGGTGTTCCCAGAACTCTTTGAATTGCTACATGTCTAGCCATAGAGGGTGCTGTCATTTTGATGCCTGATTTTTCCTACTTCCACGAACCTTTCAAACACGAATTCGCAAACAATTGAGATTCACTCACTCTACATACGTCATACTACACCTCAAGACAATCTACACGAATTCCAGTATCGTTGCGGCCAACCAGGGCCTATATACACTCATATCAGTCTGAATTGAGCGGAATCATATGAATACTAACTCTGGACATTCGTCAACATTTAACACTTAATATTTACAGTGGCCAAACTGTACCTATGCTATTTGTGTCACAGGCACTCGCCACGCTTCAACGCATACAGTGACATTCCAGACTGTTTACATTGTGCGAGCCTTACACACTTAAGATACAGCTCGTTACACTACTACTGGCGTCCAAATATATCCTAGCATTCATGCCATTATCTTCCTTAACAACTACTAATGAACACAACTCTTTCAGTTTTTCCTCTCGTCTTACTCCTTACTTTCTATAGTTACCTTCTTGTCATTCCACCACTGCATATCTATGTTTTCACCCCTCGCTCTACTATATATACATTATCGTATTTTCCAACTCAGCTCGCGCATAGGTCCGTTAGGACCCTATTATGCCTCTCTTCAAGATCTAGCTATCGCCTTTATCTTGTACTTAAAACCGCGATGAGCCGCCCTCAAAGATTCTCTTCTTTCTCTTTTTGTTTTTGTTTTTTCTTTCTTACTCCTGCTTGCTAACTCACTTCGTTCTTTATACTCCTTCCACAATTTTATCTTACCCTCTAGGTTTCAGAGAAGCCTAACTCCTCAAAAGTCTCCGCAAGACTTTAGCAATCGCTGCAAAATCTCTGTGCTCCACGCTACCTATTAAGTGGATCAGTTGCGAGGTGTTGGTTTGTGCTCATTAATAAGAGTATTCGTTGTACATATCGTTTAATATTATTTTATGCACATTTCATTATTATTTAGTTATTGTTATGTGTCGGATAAATTATGAGAGCACGTGGGTCAACTTGGGAACAAATTATGTCTCTTCTCGCTCCTTATGGAGCATGGGGCCACCAATGTGGCTGGCAACCACACGAAGCCCTCACAAAGTATTCATATGCTCGTGCAGTAGTGGCTTCGGTAGCAATCTGTGTTACACGGTGAGATTGCCAGCCTCATGCACAACACCATACTAATCTCATTGGACGACATGCATGTGTGTGTGTGTGTGATAGTTGAGTGCGTCAGGTGGCGTGGAAGGACTGTTTGGCAGGTAAGAGTATCGTTTCTCATTATTTAACTATTATGATTTTAACTAGTCGGTGCGTTGTTTGCGTTCATTTTAGCAATTGAGCACTGGCTGGGAGTTTTGTTTGTTTGGTTACTTGTTTGATGTTTGTTCATTAGTTTGCTTTGTGGTTTTGGGTCACTTACTGGGTTGTATGAATAAATACAGCCCCTGCCTTAGAATCAGAGTTTTATTGTTGATCGGGTCGGTTGCGATTGTGCAAGAAAGGGATCACATATCACAACAGCATCATCATCTCTCGCCCACCTTATCATATATATATATATTTTTTTTCTTTGAGACCACCATTACTTCTGTCTTTTTGCTATTAAGACTGTTTCATCAGCGTATCTAAAATTGTTTATATTATGTCCGCCAAATGATATTTCTGGCATGTCCTCTAGAGATCTCGTTATATTTTCACTGTACTCATTGAACAGATCCGGTGACAGCACACATCCCTGTCTGACACCTTTTTTTACTTGCTGAAACGTTCATATTTGGTTGCTAATTATTACAGCTGCTGTTTGTTGCCAGAATATGTTCTTTATTATCCTCAAGACTTTACCATCAATGTTGATGCTTTCTAACATTTTGATAATTTTTTCAATTTTCCCTTTGTCAAATGTCTTTGTGTAATCCATAAAGCACAAGTGCAGATTTGTCTTCACCTCTTTGTCTCTTTCTATTAATGCACTTGTATATATATATATATATATATATATATATATATATATATATATATATATATATATATATATATATATATATATATATATATATATATATATATATATATATATATATATATATATATATATATATATATATATATATATATATATATACGAGGGTCGTTCAAGTCAAACCGGGACTTTTGTTTGAACAAACTAAAAGAACAAATTTGTAGCAGTGAAATTGCCATTTATTTTTCGATATAATCCCCTGCAACATTTATACACTTATCCCAGCCTTTGATTAATGCTTGAAAAGCTTTAGCGTAGAAAGATATGTCAGTACTCCTGAACCATTGTAGGACATTGCTTCACTTCGTCATCAGTGCTAAAATGCTGACCCCCCCTGGAACTCTTTCAGGGGTCCAAACAGGTAGAAGTCGCTCGGAGCGAGGTTTGGGCTGTAAGGGGGATGTGGCAATACCTCCCACCCGAGTTGCTGTAATTTGCACGTGGTGCGGTGAGCGGTATGTGGCCCTACGTTATCCTGTAGAAACAGGACGCCTTTTCTTATCAAACCAGGCCGTTTTTTCCGCAGATGGTTATGCACATCACTTAGAATGCGACAGTACTCTTAACTGTTGATAGTGGCACCACGGGGTAGAAAATCCACGTGAATAATGCCACATTTGTCCCAGAAAACACTCGCCATCACTTTCCCAGCAGACGCAATTTTCCTAAATTTTTTGGGTGGTGATGAGTCCATATGCTTCCACTGCATGGATGCTGGTTTTGATTCCGGAGTGAAATGATGCACTCAGGTTTCATCACTCATAACGAAGCGATTCAGAAAATTCTGGCCTTCCCTGCCAAAACGATCCTTCAACTCAGTGCAGACTTAAACTCTTCTCTGTCGGTCAAAAGAGGAAAGCTGTCTTGGCACCCAAAGTGCACTAACTCTGTTGTCCGCCATTTTCATTATCTATCAGGGACTGACCCGTGACGCGTACGCCACCTAACGGTAACAACGGTAACGGTAATTTGAGTAGGTCACCCCTGTTACTTACTACTGTCAGTAGCACCACCACGCTAGCATTCCTTCCTGTACTTCCAAAACAAAATGTCCCGGTTTGACTTGAACGACCCTCGTATAAGTGGTCGTCTACATTTGACGTCACGCAATATTTGTCATGTAAACCCCCCACCCACCCCCTCTTTACCCTCCCCATGTCTCACTTCGTCACAAAAATCCTTATGGGAAGTCACAAATGTTCGCCCCATTTTGTCCCTATTTTATTTTGACCTACTGAAAAGAAAAAAATGTAATCCAATGTAAATTAGTTAACAATTGCAGACATCAGTCCAGTACAATAACTGTTTTGCTGGTCAAGTGGTGCTAACTTTATCAAAAATATCACTAATTACTGCCTAATTTAATTTTAGACAATTAAAAATAAAATGAATGTGAAGTAAACACATCAATAACTTGAGTTCATACTTATAAGAGAAGGCCAATACTCAATAAAAACAACAAACAAAACTGAAGTTATCTGTGAAATATTTCTGTTCTTTATTTTTATCCGACAGCAAAGTAAGACTCCCGTCCACCGAATTAACTAGACATCCATTTCCTCCCAGATCAACATCTTTTACGGGAAAGATGTGCATTTCATAGCATTAAAAAAAAAAGAAATTTATAATTAAAACCAATTGATAACAGTTAAATATTATAATAATTATCTTGTATTTTAGCTGAGATTATATCATATTAATATAAGTCGTCCATAAAAATGTTGTTACATATTGCGTACATAAAAGTAGACTTTAGGGAATTAGGTTCCATAATGTATTTTCTTTCCTCATCATCTATGTAAGAAGTAAGCCTCCTTCGTATTTATTTGGGTATCATCACATATTTTCAAACCACATTTCCCCTTTAGTCACACTATTTTAGATCCCCCCCCCCCTCACTGCGTGAGGTCATTTGTGAACGGACCCAATATATATAAAGGATTTAGGTTACACTAGCAGCATTGATTCTTTATAAAACAAACAAGTCTTAAGCCGCTGTCCTTGAAAGTTTTGTTCACAGCAACATAAAGAATAAAGTTTCCAATGCTATTAATACAAAAGAAGAACATTTTAATTAACTCCGTAACTTTTTGCAGCCCAGTGGTTTGATCAGTTGCCGTAGTAACATATACAATTAGAAACCCAAAGCCGCTACACACAATGTACAGTAAACAAACGCTAATTAAAGTTTTGGTTGTCCTTGATACTGTTTTTTGGGACTTTAATACGCCTTTTAGAGTGCTTCTGTCAGATGTCAACTTCCTGCGTCGGTTGGTAATCACGTTAACCTGAACTCCAATTGCAGCGCAACCAATAGTTACAAAAACAATTGGTATGGCTCCTGTCATGTTGTTAACAGCGTTTTGAAAGATCAGAAATATTCCACTTCTTAGGTCCTCGTAATATAGATCGGAATAGAAAACACGCCCAAGTAGAATGCCTTGTATAAGAACTTGTTTAAAATGTAGATAGAACACATTCTGGTATATAACGACAGTGGTACTAAACAGTAGAAGACAAGTTAGCACAAACATTGTTCGTAGCGGTGTCACGATGAATCGGAATTTTAGCGGAAAAAATATGGCACATATACGCTCTCCTGTAATCAGTGCAGGAATTATCATAGAGCAATAAACTCCAATAATGTGGAAGCTGAGAAAAAGAATGTACAAGACATACCAAATATAATTGACATTCTCTGAGAACTTGAAGCCCAGAGGATCTTTTTCATCCATAATATACTCAGGAAAGTTACATAAACCGGTCAGAAGGAAAACATCAGATACAGCCAATGCAACGAGCAGTATGTTTGAACATTTCCTGAATCCTTGTCGAGTCAATACGACAATGCTGGTCACGTTTCCGATTATTCCCAATATACTAGTACATGGAAATAGCACGTAATAAAAGGACCATTCTATGTATTCAACAGTTTCGTCACTGACAAATACGGACAGTTTAGTAAATACTGTAGTTGGAATAATTAAAGTCGTGCTCCTCGACATCTTTGCCTCTGAGGGATTATAGTCTTAGGAATTCGAGTTCATCTGGACTTGCCTCTAGCTGCGCGTTGGCATGTGACTGCGAAATGTTATTATAAACTTTATTTATGCAAATTTTCACGAACAAGAGTATTTAAACATTGCAAATTTCAGTCTCCTAATTTGGCGATGACGTAAATCTGTGACATTCAGAGTATTCTGAATAAACTCGTATGTGTTGTCAAGAAAAAACAGCACGTTTTTATTATTATACAGTTACACCGACTGCTCTCGATGACGTTTGATCGTAATACCTCAACTGTAAGAAAATTACATCAGAATGTTACACAAATACTTGATAATTAGTTGTCATTCAAAGAAAATTCTTATAGCACTTTTAAAATAAAGAAAAGTGTTTTCAGTGTACAACAGTCAACACTCTTTAAATGTATAATGAGCTCTAAGAGAAAGATTACAAAGTCAAAGTTCGAACTTATTTCTGGAAAAGTTTGGACAATGATCGTGTTATCTTCATTTTCATGTTTATCAAAGCTTACGTGGGTAAGACAATAATAAACTAAGTATTCTTGGATCTGAAGTAATTGGAGACATTAACATTTTAGCTTTTTCCGTAAAAGTAATCATTGGTAAATCCAGCGATTTACGGGCGTGACTAATTTAAAAACACAAACCCGCTTGTCTTTTCGAAGATAATTTATACAAACGCAATTCAGACAATCCTAGTTCCGTCTGACATTTCTTTATACTTGCTTCCAAAATTTAAAAACTTTTAATTCAAGTAAAATTAATACGTGTTAAAAATCACATAAAATGAGAAATAACAACGTTAAAAGCAGTTAAGACATTTGTGCACAAAATACAGTGTCATGACAAGTTCACGGATTCGGGAAAACTGTCCCAGAACAACAAAATAGTAAGAGCCTGTTTATTGAATGGAAAGATTTGGGAGAAGTTGCAAGTCATGGATTTTTCCGTTGCTAAAGTCGAAATAACAGAATGTCGTGTGCAAAAAAGTCGAAAAGCTGAGGAGCGGAGTGCAAATGTTGATGTTTGGTGCCGTGTTAAAAATAAAGCATCGTGTGAAAATTGGCGGGAAAAAAGAGTGGGCTGTATATAAAGAAGAGACGTGGGCGATTGACAGGATCCAGGGCTTGTACAGATTTTAGGAGTCGTTAGGCGAGAGGATTTTTACAGAACTTCGTCTTTGAGATTATCAAGACAAGTTGTTTTTAACGTGACAAGTTGTCAAGTTAGACCAGTATATTTTAAGCAGACAAGTTTGTGTTTTACTATATTAGATAGATTATTCCTGTGGATTTCCATTTTCATTTTGTTTTGGATATTCACTACTTTGGGTAAGAAAGAAATAAGTGCTTCATTATTGTGTCAATAACATTGCTGTTCCAATCACGTTAATAAACTATATTTTATTTTTTCTACATTGCTGAGTTTTCGTTGGAATATTACAGTTGGATACTTTGACATAACCACTATACAAGACATTGCTTTTCACTAACCATAAAAAAGGGTACGAACGAACTCTGGAAAGGAAGAATAAAACAAGGTTAAGAATTTCCAACTCAGGCGGACAGACCTGTAACGACTTGAACAAAGAAACGTACAAGAGTTAGCGCTCTTCAAAATATTTACCTGCGGTCAACCATTAACTGAAACTGAACCGGTCAGCTGACAGACACACACACATTCTTTCATTGATGTAATAAACACAGCCCGGTAATACGATACTATTTGATGCCGCGACCTACGCACAAATAGTTGCACGGTCACACTTAACTCTGACACTGCACATAACTAACATCAACAGTGGGAAGTGTCAGTTAACAACCGAGAATGGTTGGATAATGTATGTACAGCCGGTATTTCGTATGCACAACCTTCTCCAACCACAACGCAAATATGCGGAAGAAGATTGTTGCGTGCATATTTTGACGCACATATTACAAAAATACGATATGGCTATTTAATATGGAAAATATATATTTGCATTCATTTGTGTATGAAAATGCTTCCTCTGGTAAAGCTAGATAATTCATGATTGATTTACACTTTTGATTATATGAGTGATCTTTCTTGATATTATCGGCGCATGGATATTGTATTCATGTCCGTTCTTATTTGTTCGGGCCAGAAAATAGATTAATTTTGCTTGTTATGTTTATGGCCTGAATTCATGTGTACTACTTGTCTAGTGCAAGTAGATTCAGTCGTATATTGTATACCTTTGTATGTTCAGGTCGGACTATATTCTTTCTGCCAGAATCTAGCGCAGGTTTTCGTAGTCCTACTGGGTTGTAAAGAGTTCCGATAATGTCGCCAAGAAATGGCTGAGTGCTTTTTCCAGGGCTGGCACTGTTTAAGGTTTAACAGTGATTCATAGATGTTTTTCTAGGAGAAGTTTGTGTCTCTGCAAGAGTCTATTTGTCAGAGATCCTCCTCATATGTATGTGTGATTCGGACTCCAGTTATGCCAGACCCTAATTTTGATGATCTCGAGTCGATTAGACCTAGATGGAACATTGTGCTTCGTATCGCTAGGGTTGTGTTTTGTATCGACGAAGATGACAGGCTTTCCTACAGCAGTTATGTCTACGTGAATTAACTTGATTACTGTAGAGCTGTATGGAAAACTTTATGAAATTATTTATATGCACATTATAAATTAACTTTGGCTTATATCTACCTTCCTACGAGTGAGTGAGCGACAACTCAGGAAGGCGGCCATGTTATATTCCTGTCATCATATTTTTGATCACTGTCAAGAGAACAGATTATGTATCCTACTATCGGGCAGTGGTATCGAGATCTTGTTATGAGGTGAAAACCCACTATCGTGGTTTATGAGTGTTATACAAACATTGGACATATTTCAGCTTAAGAACTTAGCTATGAAATGAAGGTTCGGCCAATGACTTTTGTATGTTTACCGATCCTCATTGACGCGTTCAGTCAGTAGAGGATACGGCGATTAGTTACCAGAACAGTGAATACCACCTTGGGTTGAATGATATTTCACTACTACATGAATGTATCATCCACGATTCAAATAACCAATGAATGTATGTCAACATGTGTCCATGACTGTATCCGTGCTGTCCAGTTTGCGTGCCTTCATTAAACTATTGAAATGTCAGAGGCAGTTCAAGTCGTCATTGCATTACATGAGAGTGTGTGAGAGTTATTACCAAGAGGTCTGTTACACCGATTTACTACATCATTCGCGTTACTTGACACTCCCACTCAAGGTCTACATGACAGGTTCATTCAACAGTGGCCAATACACAACAACACGTTTATTCTACAGTAGTGGCCAGACTTAGCATATCCTTGACACTCTACAGTGGTGAACCAGATTCCTGGGGTTATGATAACCAGACCATCTCTGACGCCACATACGACACGCATGAACACCAGTGTACAAGTTACAACGGGGCAGTCGATGTCAGCTTGACCTGTATTACCGATCGGATGCTGTATCTAGGTCAGCGCTTGTTGACAGTTTTTCGCTGTACAGACGGTATTACACAGGACATTTGTATCAAGTGTAGAAAATATCTGGAGCAGTACTGTTGACATTTCTCATCGTACAGAAGAGAGAAGTGATTGTTGATCCTGTACAGAAGAATCACAGTGTTGTTGAACATAAAGTGCATATTTCATCGTTGGATCTTCATATGCTCAAAAAAATTGAACATTGTAATAGTGTAGAAAATAAATCTATTATTTAATTGTTCATTAAAAGTGGCAAGTTATTGTTACAACACTATACCAGCATCACATTCTATCCACAATACATTCTATTAAGTATATATATATATATATATATATGTATGCAGTTATGCTATTAAGGTTTACATGTATTTATGTTTATATGTTATTTGTTGTGTGTTAAGTTAGTTTGTATTCTGCGGGCCTGGATGGGAGGTGACTAGAACAGGAAATACCAAGTGACATTGGTCTTGCTCTAGCGTTCTATAGGGAGTAAATTTCTTAATTGAAATTTGCATGCAACATTGTTTGCAAATATTTGTTAGTTGTGAAGACTGTATTCTTGTTGTTTTTGTAATATTTCTAAGTTCTTTAGTTTTGTTTGATTTGTTTGTATAATTGTAGGTCTCATCTTTACTTTCATTTCAGTTCTTTACACCCTTATGTTTATACACTGTGGCGTTATTTGTCTTGTTGATTTCATTGCGGTTATCATCACAGATTCTGTGATCATTTTTTTTTTTGATTTTTTCTATTTTGATTTAATTTGATTCCTGCAATTGTTTTCATATTGTCTTTTCTTGTTGGTCCTTGTTAATGTCTTTGGTTGACAAATAATATATAAGGTATATTTGAATATATTTATATTATAGTACAGACCAGTACTTATGATCATTGATTACACTAAGAAAGTGTACAAGACCTTTGTAAGGTTTGTCTTCCACAGTGATTGAGATAGAAAATATTATTTTCCACAGGTACTCAAGTGATCATTGATTACATTAAAGAAGTATACAAGACCTTTGTAAGGCTTGTCTCCCACAGTGTTTGGGATATACAGATATTGTTTTCCACAGGTACACAAGTAACCATACAAGTTTTTCACTAAGACTAAGTCTATAGTATAGACTTGTCTCCCATGAAAGGGAAATAAGGTAATTTATTTACTTTTTCAGGTTTCTGATTTAATAAGACAGGATGTCTACATTAGATTACTTTATTATACAAGGGAAATCCCTTGATAAGACTGGTAAAGACTTAGAAGAATGGATGTTGCTCAATATGACAAAGCATTAGCTGCAGAAGAGAAAAAAGCTGCTGCTGCTGCTGAAGAGAGAAAAGCTGCTGCAGAGGAGAGAAAAGCTGCTGCTGAAGAGAAAAAAGCTGCTGCAGAAGAGAGAAAAACTCTGGCTGAAGAGAAAAGATTAGAAAGAGAAGCTGCTGCTGCTGCTGAAGAGAAAAAAGCTGCTGCAGAAGAGAGAAAAGCTGCTGCTGCTGCAGAAGAGAGAAAAGCTCTGGCTGAAGAGAAAAGATTAGAAAGAGAAGCTGATGCTGCTGCTGAACAAAAGAAATTGCAGATGCAGGTGGAGGAAAGGAGATTTGTGGCAGAACAGAAGAAATTAGCAGCTGCTGCTGCTGCAGAACAGAAAAAATTGGAAGCTGCTGCTGCTGCTGAACAAAAAAAATTAGATAGAGAAGCTGAAGAGAGAAAAGCAATAAGAGAACATGAGTTTGAATTAGAGAAATTGAAATTGACAAGTATGAGTAATGTTAATCAGGCATCTGGTGGTAATGGTAAACCCTTTAATTATAAGGTCAAGGTGCCAGCGTTCAACTCTGCCAGTGATGATATAACATTTTGGCTTTCTAGATTTGAACG
Source organism: Oreohelix idahoensis (assembly GCA_024509875.1). Classification (NCBI taxonomy): domain Eukaryota; kingdom Metazoa; phylum Mollusca; class Gastropoda; order Stylommatophora; family Oreohelicidae; genus Oreohelix; species Oreohelix idahoensis. Next base: position 16,746 of record JAMPIV010016629.1, on the reverse strand, counting down.
TGCTTGTCGAGCTCATAATGTTGACAAATCACAGTATGTGAATCAGTTGTCTGAAAATCTAAAAGGGGAGTCTCTGACTAAGTTATGTTTGGTTGAAGAAGCCGACAAGGATAATTATGATGCTATTAGGGCAGCTTTGATAAAGAGATATCAGCTGTCAGAAGAAGGTTATCGTCTTTTGTTTAAAACAATGAGACCTGAGGTAGGTGTAGAATTCTCAGATTTTATTTCAAAAGCACGACTTACACTCTCACGATGGATTGAATTATCCAAAATAGAGAAAACATTTGATGGTCTTACAGATTTATTGCTAAGAGACAAGGTCATGTCTTCGGTAAATAAACCATTCCTAGAGTTTTTACATGAGCGTAAACCTAGTACATTAAAGCAAATGGAAGAATATTGTGACCAGTATGCCACGGCACACCCTGACATGATTCTTAGTAACACTAACATTAAAGAGGGTATGCCAGTTGCTTCAGCAACAGAATATAATCATAATTACTCACACAAATTCCAAGGAGCTCAAAATAAATTTGATAAAAAGGTTAATTGGAATAAGTATCAAAACCAAGGTAACCACTCAAATCAGGGTTCTTCTTCGAAGAACTGGAATCGGGCTGACAGTCCTCGATACGCGAGGGGTGCCCATAATTATAGAAATTTCCGAAAAGGGAGTAACCATAGGAACTACCCAAGTTCTTCATGGAAACAACAAAACTAACATTACAGGGATACTCATTATAATGAGCATGATGATTATGATCATGAATATTGTGATTCAAACCCAAATAGGGGTTATAACAGAGGGAATAATAATTACAGAGGGAACAATAACCGAGGTAGATCACAACACAAAAGACATGGTAAATCTCATTACCAGGCTAACTCTGCACAACAAGAGTTTCACGAAGCCGGTAACCAAACCAATGATAAGAAAGACTCTAATAGTGTGGGATGTTCTGCTTTCGATTTTGACAGAGCATTTCAGTGTTCCCAATGCAAAACATTATTCGAGCCAACCACAGTTTCGACTTTAAGCTGTGGTCATCCTCTTCCTGCTCTTCCTGCGTCAGTCGCGCATGATGGAAGAGGTGCTCTTGTCTTGAATAGAGGTCTAGTAGATGGTACTCCGGTCTCAATTCTTTTCGATTCCGGGTGCACAACCATTGGAGTGAGGCAGTCACTTATAGATCCTTCTCGAGCCACTGGCAAGATAATCAAATGCATAACATTTGGTGCCACATTGGAGAAGTACTCCACTGCCATTATCAACATCTCTACTCCCTTCTTTACAGGAGATGTGCACGCATGTCTGCTGCCGAATCCGATCGCTGATCTTATCGTCGGTCGCATTCATGGTGCGAAAGAATGCACTCCGCAACAAATTGCCGAGTGGGAAAGTGATAATATGCATACTGCAAATGCTGTAGTCACTAGAGCTCAAGCTCTAAACATGCCGCAATCTTCGCCTTCTGGAGATAATGGTGACCAGAACCAAGGTGATCTCTTGGAGATTTCGCATGTTTCCTTTATAAAACAGCAGGAAGATGATCCTACTCTAAAGAAATTCTTTACTCTGGCAACAAAAGGTGATCCGAATAAGGATACAAATCGTAAATCTTGGATTACGATGAGGAATGGCGTACTTGTACGTATGGTACAAGACTCCGCTAAATCCATTCATTCTCAAATTCTTGTGCCCAAAAATATGAGTTAAAATCTTACAGCACGCTCATGATTCTCAGTGTGCTGGACATATGGGTTTTTCCCGTACTAAATCTAGAGTTCTTGCATCTTTCTTTTGGCCTGCTGTGAATAAGGACATACGAATCTATTGTCGATCTTGTAAAGTATGTCAAGAGGTTAAATCCAGAGGTCCACGCCATGCTGTACCTATTCAGGCTGCAGACATTCCCATTCGACCATTTCAAAAAATGGCGATAGACATCATTGGTCCATTTAAGATAAAGTCTGCTAGAGGACACCAATTTATTTTGACGTGTGTGGATATGTGCACACGTTGGCCAGAGGCTGTTCCTCTAAAGAGCATAACTACTGCTGATATTGCAGATGCTCTTTGGTTAATATTTTCTCGTCTGGGATTTCAAGCAGAAATATTATCGGACCATGGTAGCCAACTTATATCGGATACCATGTCTCAAGTGATGTCGACTCTAAAGATAGAGAGATCTCTGAGTAGTATTTATCATCCTATGTCCAATGGGATGGTGGAACGTCTGAATAGAACTCTGAAAAACATACTAGGTAAGATAACTGAGGATCATCCTCAGGATTGGGACAGGGTTTTACCCGCGGCTCTCTTTGCATATAGAGAGGTCGCCAACGAACATACAGGATTTTCTCCTTTTGATCTTGTCTTCGGCGCGAAACCGCGAGGTCTTATGTCCTTACTTCATGATCTCATAACTGCTGATAATATTGTCGATGACACAAAATCCTCTTATGAATATGTCATTGCACTTAGACACAAGATTATTGAAGCATGCAAATTGGCAACTGCTTCTTCTGAATTTGCGAAACAGAAGGCAAGGCAATTTGCCAATAAGACCAGACGCTTGCGACAACTCTGTCCAGGTGACAAAGTATTGGTCCTGCTACCTTGTAGAGAAAACAGACTTCTTATTTCTTGGAAAGGTCCGTACGATATAATATCAAAAGTTTCCGATGTTGACTATATCGTCGATATTTACGGGAAGCATAAAACCTTCCACATCAACATGCTCACGGAATTCCATGAACGTCCGGATTATTTACAACCTGTTTTCCAGGCAACGGACGATTTTCCAGTCCAACATGGACATTACTCATCACTGTCAGTAATACAGGATGAGGAAACGAGTTTCTCGGATGTAAATCTACCTTTTCCAATGATTCCGCTTCACTCTAATGAATCATGGAAAGATGTTGCGATTTCTCCCGAATTATCTCCAGGAGAACAGAAACAAGTTTCTACTATGTTAGAACAATTTCAGGATGTCCTTACTGACATTCCTGGTCAAACTGATGTCATTCAACATGACATTATTCTTACTGACCATAATCCTATAAGAGTCAGACCGTATCCTATCCCGATACATTTTCAAGCACAGGTAGAAAAAGAGTTGGATGAAATGATAGAGTTAAAAATTATTGAACCATCCACATCAGCATATTCTTCACCGATGGTTATCGTGCGAAAAAAAGACAACAACATACGTCTTTGCGTTGATTATCGCAAATTGAATCAAGTGACGAAATTTGATGCTGAACCTATGCCTTTACTTGAAGAGCTACTTACCAGACTATCGAATTCTCATTTCTTTACTAAACTCGATTTGTCTAAGGGATATTGGCAAGTTCCATTATCCGAACACGCCAAACCGTTTACTGCTTTTTCGACACCTAGGGGTCTATTCCAATGGAATTTATGCCTTTCGGCCATATGAACGCCCCTGCAACATTCGTACGCATGATGCGTCGAATCCTATCTCATCGCTCAGATGTCATTGCATATCTTGATGACATCTGTCTTTTCAGTGATACTTGGAACGATCACTATGATGGGATAAATGAACTATTGTCTATCTTACGCGAGCATAACCTGACAGCGAAACCATCTAAAGCTTGTATTGGTTTTAGCGAAATATCTTTCTTAGGTCACCGTGTTGGTCATGGTTTCCTAAAAACAGAGGACCATAATACAAGTAAGATACTTAACATTTCTATTCCTAAGACTAAAAAGCAAGTGCGAAGTCTCATAGGTCTAATACAATTTTATGGACGATTCATTCCGAATCTGTCCTCCATTATGTCACCTCTTTCTTCCTTGCTAAAGAAAGGGTCTCCTAATGTAGTCCATTGGACTCAAGAATGTCAATCCTCTTTGGATAAGGTTAAAACTATGTTTTCTACTTCACCTATCCTAGTATTGCCTTCTAAGGATAAGACATTTATTCTTCGTAGTGACGCTTCATCCACAGGGATTGGAGCAGCACTAATGCAAGAGTACTCTGGAAATCTGCATCCTGTGATGTATATTTCTCGAAAATTAAATGCCGCAGAGAAGAATTACTCGGTCCTAGACCGTGAATTATTGGCTATGGTTTGGTCAATCCTTAAACTGCAAAGATTTCTTCTTGGCGCGCATTTCATTGTGGAAACTGACCAGAAAGCTCTTACGGCTATTCAGAGTAAAAATCTGAAGAGCGCGAGATCAACGCGATACGCGATTGCTCTGCAGCCGTTTCATTTTTCGGTGCGAGCTATCGGTGGGTCAGAAAATGTGATGGCAGATATTTTGTCTAGATGCCCACATGATTCATAACTGTTAAATTATATGTCTAACTTTGCTACAGTTGATCCTATGTTGAAATGTGTACACATATGGAATATATCATATATTGTTTGTAACACTACTTAGCGGTTCACTGATGTTTATTCACCGCTGGTCTTTCAATGTTTTTTCGTCTTTGATGATCATGATGTTAAGGTATCTGTTGCAAGTGGTCTGTTGCAAGTAGTGGTTTGGTTAGCTCTGAACAATGTTCCATATAATGTCAATAAAGTAGTTATAAATTCTGGCCATTGTTTTATCTTCTTGATATTCTTGAGTGATCGTGTATCGTGCCTTCTATGTAAGATTACGCGAATGCAGGGGTGGAAGATTCTGAACAATAATTGAACCTTGGAATACGATTGATGTGACAAGTCGGTTCCATTGAGTCCACAATTATTTAATACAGATTACACGTCAAGACGATTCATGCATGTTGATCACAAAGGTACATATTATAACTTGAAAATATATGGCATAGATATGTAGATATCCTATCAGTCCTTGTCCAATAATCAAATTACTGTATGCAGATTGTCATAGCTGTATGCACGCGCGGTTGGGGTTTCCAACGGCCGACAGTGAGTCTATGAGTCTGGCAAAATCAAATACTATGGACTGTAATTCATCCTTCCTTAATTTTCACTTCGTACTGACCTTTAATCATTTCAAATCTTCGTAATAGCAATGGACTGACCCATGTCCGTACTTGCATAAAATATATCTGTATGGCAATACCATGCCCAACATTGGAAGGAAAGTCATACGCGTCTTAACAGCTTGACGGTCAATGTGAAAAGGGTAGCGTTTCTTAGTTACCGACTGTGTCCTAAACAACGCTATACACGTCATAATCGATCGTGTATAAAGCGTTCATTAATTGAAACATCTATCGCAATATATTAAATGTCTTAACCTTTATAATTGCACGTCTGGTAACCTTTAGCAGACGGCGTTAATATCATATACCGTAACAATTCCCTGTACACCGGGGAAAAAAAAATCGATAGATTTTTTTTCAATATCTATCCGACTTAACAATTTTTCAAAAAAATTTAACACAATTGTGACATATGGCCGACGATGTTCTGAGTAGAACCGTGTTGCGGTCGTGTCAACTAACTATTTGTCATAGTCATCTAAGATAAATCACATTATATATTAATATTATACATATTATTATATCAACTAAATAAATGTCCAATGTTAATAGTGAATGGTAAAATTAAATTAAAGTAAGGTCTGTCGTATTAGTATGTCATATAGGAATTAATTTGACTAATTAAAATTAAATTAATTAATTAAATTAAGAGTTAAATTATTAAGGTTCTAATGTAACGCGATGTTATGAGAGAAGAAAAAGACAAAATAAGTGAGAAGAAATAGAAAGAAATTCGAATATAAGTTTTAACTTAATTGTGTGTGTTAAGTGTTAGTGAATAATAACTATCTAATTTAACTAACTAAATAATGTATAGGTACATTAAAAAAAAATTATTAATCTAATACTTGTGTGAGATTTATTTTCTCTTTTCATAATTTCTTCTTTTAGTATTTCGTTCTCTTTTTTTTTTTTTTTTGTTCTTTCATTTCATTTTTTTTCTCACATTTCATTTTATTGATAATAATTCAATTAAGAAGTTAAGTTAACTAATTAATTTGTATAGGATATGATGATCCATCCGTAGTCTTGATACTGATGAATTCTTTTAGGCAAAAGTGTTCAAATGTCCACGTCGGAAAGAAATGTCATTTATAACTGCATCGAAGAATTAAGAGTCCATAGGATAATAAGTTCGACTTGTCGTCAGATATTATTCCATGATTGTTCAATGATATTCGTATATCGTGTATGGATATTATACGAAGTTCGAATGTAAGTATATATACCTTGATTGTCTTGTCGTTCAATTCTGTGATGCATATAGTGTTTATAAAGTTTGAATTGAAGGCAAGGTTAGTTCCTTTATAGTTGATACTTCGTTCAATCCAATGTAGTTCTGATTGATGTAGTTTAAGAGTGTCAATGTTGATTATTCGTCGTCAATAGGATTACGTGACAACGCATCTGCCACACAATTTTCAGTGCCAGGTATGTGTTCAATGGAGAACTCGAATGGCTGTAGGATGATTGAATATCTGGCAAGTTTTTGGCTTTTGTGGTTGGATCGACGCAAGGATGCGACCGCACGTTGGTCCGTCTGTATGGTAAAGGGGGCACCGAGTAAGAATTTCTCCAGCTTCGTTATTGCCCAGATCACAGACAAAAGTTCCTTGTCGACTGTGGAATACTTTGTTTCAGCCGGCTTCAGCTTTCTTGATATATATAAGGTGGGGTGTAGAATGCCGTCATGGTTCTGGAGCAGGCATGCACCAATGCCGTAGTTACTAGCATCTGTTCGTAAGAAAAATCTTTTGGAAGCATCGGGAAGTCTTAAAATTGGTTCATGTGAGAACAAATTTATAATTTTGTTGAAAGTTTCATTGCATGTACCAGTCCATGTCACCTTCACCGGCATATCTTTTTTTAACAATGAAGACAATACAGCCGTGATGGATGACAAGTTTGGTATGAATCTACTGTAATATTGAACAAGTCCTAACAAACTCCTGACCTGTTTCTTCGTCTGAGGAATTGCTATGTTTAGAATTTTTGAGACTGTACTAGGTAACGTTCGGATATATCCCGATCCAATGATATGTCCCAAAAAGGTTATCTCATTACACGCGATTTGCACCTTTGTAGGTTTAGCAGTTAGATGATAATTCCTTAGAGTGTCAAAAACATGTCTAAGTCCCGAAACATGTTCCTCAAACGACGAACTAAACAAGCATATGTCGTCAATATATGTAATAACGTCTGGTCTACCTGATAAAATTTGTCGCATCAGGCGAATGAAGGTAGCTGGCGCATTAACAAGCCCAAAAGGCATCACGTTCCACTGGTATAGACCTTGTGGCGTGGAAAATGCGGTGTAGTACTTAGCCTTTTCGGTCAGTGGTATCTGCCAATAACCTTTAGTTAAGTCTATCTTACTAAATATAGTTGCGTTGGATAGACGTGGTAGTAAGTCGTCGATAAGTGGATGTGGTTCGCTGTCAACTATAGTCTTAGCATTTAATTTTCTATAATCAACACATAGTCTAATGTTATTGTCCTTCTTCCGGACAATCACTAATGGAGAAGAGAATGGCGAATTACTAGTCTCAATGATTCCCAGAGACAACATCTGTTCAAGTTCCTTAGTAGTTTTAGCAAGGAAATGTAAAGGAACAGAATAGGGATGTACACGAATAGGTGTATCGTCATTGAGAGTAATGTCATGACTGATAGCCGATGTGCGACCCGGAACGTCGGTCAACACATCTGGATAAGATTGTAATAGATTAGCAATCTGTAGACGCTGTTGCGGTGTAACCGTTGAAGAGATGGTTACATCCCGCCAAGATTCAGTAGGTTGAACTACTGGTACAGGTAACGGTAACTGTACCTCAGGAAAAGAAGATTCTTCTTCCTGGATGACAGATAAGTTAGTATAATGACAAGTGGATACTGTGTTGTCATCTAGTTCATGAAAAATTGACTGTAAGTGTTCAGGACGTGTATGAAATTGCTTGAGCATGTTAATATGAAATATCTTTTTGTGTCCCTTGATATCTAAGACGTAATCAACGTCGGAAATTTTATCAATGACTTTGTAAGGACCATTCCAAGATATCAATAATTTATTGTTATTGTGAGGAAGTAACACATAAGCCTCGTCGCCTGGGAATAATTGGCGTAATCGTCGAGACTTATTTTGTAGAGATCGAGCCTTAGCTTTTGCAGCCTCAGAAGAAGCTGTTGCCAACTGGCAAGACTCAATAATGTTCTTCCGAAGATTAATCACGTACTCGTAAGATGACTGAGTGTCCTGAGTCATCTCGTCGTCAATTAATAAGTCTTTTATTAGTCCCATAGGACCTCTTGGGGGAGCACCAAAAACTAATTCAAAGGGAGAGAAGCCAGTTTGTTCATGCGGTACCTCCCGATAAGCAAATAGAACAGCTGGGAGTGCTCTGTCCCAGTCATGAGGGTGCTTAGCAGTAACCTTATGTAGTAGTTGTTTAAGTGTACGGTTAAGTCTTTCAACCGCACCATTACTCATCGGATGATAAATACTACTTAAATTCCTATCAATGTCCCAAGTTTTCATGACTTCCTTCATGGTGTCAGATATAAACTGTGACCCATGGTCTGATAAAAGTTTTCTAGGAAACCCTATTCTAGAAAAGATGAGATGTAGTGCATCAGCTACATCTGTGGTAGTGGTGGTCTTTAATGGGATAGCTTCCGGCCATCGTGTGCACAAATCAATGCACGTAAGGACGAATCTATGTCCTCTGGCCGATGGTAGCAATGGACCAATAATGTCTATTGCCATCTTGTCAAAAGGTCTCACTGAGATATCGCAAGCCTGAATAGGCGCCGTGTGAAAAGCTCCACGTGCTTTCACTTCTTGGCATGTAGTACAGGAACGTACATACTGCGAAATATCTCTTGACACCCCTGGCCAAAAGAATGAAGACAGTACTCGAGATCGTGTTCGAGTATATCCCATATGTCCAGCACAATGTGAGTCATGTGCATGTTGAAGAATGTACCGTCTAAAAGTATATGGGACCATAACTTGTTGTTTCATTTGTGATTTGTCATGAAAACATCTAATCAATATGCCATTTTTAATAACAAAACAATGTTTGTTATTATTACCTGAGGATAGATTGTCAACTTTATCAACCAACGTAAAAAATTTTTTTAAAGATTTATCCTCTTTTTGTTTGGTTGCAAATGTTTCCCTGTCAATAGGTGAATTGACTACAAATTCCTCTTGGTTGTCTGCATCCATTTTATTATCATCAACTTTCTCCATGAGTTGAGTCTGTGCTCTAGTCGTCACGGCGTTTCCAGTGCATAGGTTATGTTTCTCCCATTCTATAATCTCATCTGGAGTACAATCTTTACTGCCGTGTATACGACCAACCATCAAATCAGCTATAGGCTTTTTTAGCATACATACTTTTACGTTTCCTGTGAAAAAAGGAGTGTTGACATGAATAATAGCTGTGGGGTAAAACTCTATTGTTCCACCAAACGTCATGCAACGAACATATTCCCCCGTTGCACAGCTGGGATGTACCAGCGACTGTCGTACACCAATCGTTGTGGATCCCGAATCCCTCAATACTGAGACGACGGATCCATTAACTAATCCTCTGTTAAAAATTAGTAGGCCTGTTCCATCGTTGACTGCAAGACCTACCTGTGGTATAATATGTCCGCAGTTAAGCACTGTTTCTTTCGCCTTCTGAAAAATAAGATTGCATTGCTGGCAACTATTTGCCACATTATAATTAATAGCAAAACATGCAGCAGAAGACTGTGTTGTATTATTGTCAAGTGGAACCTGAGCTATAGGGGTAGTATTATTTGTAACTGCCGCCCCTGTATTATGGTTGTAATGAGATGATCCCCGAGAATGAGATCGATTCCGAGTATAATTGTTAGAATTATCTCGTCGTCCTCTATAGTAACTATTATCTCGATGTCTCGAGCCATGATTATTACCCTTCCAGTTACTATTATCATTGGGAGTATGTGATCGATTATAATGAGTGTTATGTTGACCATTGTGGTAGTTTGTTTGAGGTGAATAATTTCTATCTCGTGATCTACCTCTGTTGAACTCATTTTTATTGTTGAAATCATTATTATGTCCCTTCTGAAAGTTAACATTGTGATTTCTTTGGAACCTGCTTCTGTCTACACTGTGATGTCTTTGTTTGTTATTGTGATTGTAGGCCATATTAGACGCCACAGGTAGAGGTTCTCTTAATGAGGAGTTAGAAATGGTTGCATTCGGGTGTGCCGAACAGTAGTTTAAAGAAATTTTTTCTAACTCATCCATAGTACCTGGTTTACGCTCCTGCAAATATGCAAAAAATGGCTGGCTAACTGAAGATAATACCTTATCTCGTAGTAGTAAATCAACTAATTTGTCGTATGATTTGTTGACTTCTGCCAGTTCAACCCATCTGTTAAATGTATTGCGTATATTCGCAATGAATCCTGCAAAATCCCTTGGAGATTCAGGTAAAATTCCCTTAAATTTCAACCTACAGTGTTCCTCGTCCAGGTGAAATCTTCGTAGAAGCAAGGACTTAATAGCACCGTAGTTATTAGCTATTGATGGGTCAGCATTTTGAGAAGCTGTCAGTGGTTCTCCAACCAAGAATTCATTTAACTTGAGTACCCATGACTCTTCAGGCAAATGGTTAGATTTGCAAGTCTGTTCAAAACGTGCCAGGAACGATGAAAGGTCGTCGACGTTCAAGTTGAAAATGGGTAGTTTAAAGTTGTAGAAGTGTTTAGGCTGGCTGGATGATGATCCATTTTGTGCGTTATTATTCTGGTTTGCATCAGCATTTTGTGCTTGTAATCTTGCTGTCTCCAATTTAATACGCGCCAATTCCATTTCTTGTTGTAAAATAATTTCCTCTCGTTTCAATTTATTCTCTTCTTCCTCTTCTTCCTTTCTTTCATATTTTTCGAGTTCTGATTCAGCAAACTGACGAAGTTCTTGAGATTTGTAGCCATAATCACGGCCAATTTTAACGAAATGGTCTATAGTAAGCATTTTGACTTTTATCTGTAGTAATTATTGATAATTACTGATTAAAATAGTCAATAGTAGCTTCAGAGTAATTATTATACTTACTCAACTTAGAAATATTCAATATAAGTAATCACAATAGTATTGAACTTAATGTTTAAGTTCACCTAATAGACAATATTTTGTAACAATATTGTATCTAAATAATACTATATCATAAATAGTTATGATATCTGTTAAATATAATGTAATTATATCACACAATTAATTTCAATGTCCAATAATGTTGGGTATAATTCCTAGTAATGATATTGTTCAATGTACTAAGTCACTCTCTTAGTACCAGAAAAGTATATTAAATAATATACAATGGGTCTATTACCTCAAAGGTAGCTATAAGATTATTTATTTTGTCAATATATATATTATATTACTATGCCCTAGGCATCTATGATAAATTGTAGTGCTACTTTCTTGGACTATCACTGCATAATTATGCAATGTCCCATATTACCCTTAAATTTCAGAAAAATTTAATTAAATTAGATTACAAGTGTATTATTGCATATAATAGCATATTATTAATGTAATATAAATATATATCATGAGGACAGACAAGCAATGATGCAACTAAAGGGTACAAACAATGTCAAGACGCAAACAAGACATTTTCACAATTAAAAATGAATTTATGAACTAAATAAAATAAGCGGAAATGTCACAGACCAAATGAAAGGTCATGGTCTGACCCGAGGTCAACTTAATATTCAAAGTACACAAAAATAAAAATGACTGCGAAAAATGATGACGTCACAGGACTCATAACGGACGAAAATTTAATAATCATAAAATAAATGATAGTCAGAGGAGAATGGACGAAATAGTGACGAACATGGTACAGAACTGAACAAAATTATTAACTAAATACGAATAAAATACACCAATTATCTACGGGACAGTACAGCTAACGCAAATTGTCAAACGGTAGCAAATTTGGACAGACTGTCCAATGGCAACCTCAATGGGCTTCCAAAAGTGCGATCGTTTAAGTTCCCTAAGAACGACTGAAATCTAGGTGGTCAGCTGTTCGCGACATTCCCAGAGATTTCAGTTCCCTCTCCAACCGGCCCACAGTGAGTCTATGAGTCTGGCAAAATCAAATACTATGGACTGTAATTCATCCTTCCTTAATTTTCACTTCGTACTGACCTTTAATCATTTCAAATCTTCGTAATAGCAATGGACTGACCCATGTCCGTACTTGCATAAAATATATCTGTATGGCAATACCATGCCCAACATTGGAAGGAAAGTCATACGCGTCTTAACAGCTTGACGGTCAATGTGAAAAGGGTAGCGTTTCTTAGTTACCGACTGTGTCCTAAACAACGCTATACACGTCATAATCGATCGTGTATAAAGCGTTCATTAATTGAAACATCTATCGCAATATATTAAATGTCTTAACCTTTATAATTGCACGTCTGGTAACCTTTAGCAGACGGCGTTAATATCATATACCGTAACAGTATCTAAGATGAAATTTATGTATAGACGGATGTAGAAAGTGTGGCATTGCAAGTATTGTAGTATGCGTTGGTGACACCTCTCTGGAAATATTTATACTTAGAGAAATACTTTCTCTAAGTTCATGAAATATATTCTCAATGCTTATCATCTGCGCATTGTTATTGGTGCGTTGTGAGCCTATTGTATGTTGCTCCTAGGTGTATTTCAAAAAAAAAAATGTACCATTTTTTTCCCGTGGGGTGTGGTAATCTGTTGCGTGCATATTTTGACGCACATATTACAAAAATACGATATGGCTATTTAATATGGAAAATATATATTTGCATTCATTTGTGTATGAAAATGCTTCCTCTGGTAAAGCTAGATAATTCATGATTGATTTACACTTTTGATTATATGAGTGATCTTTCTTGATATTATCGGCGCATGGATATTGTATTCATGTCCGTTCTTATTTGTTCGGGCCAGAAAATAGATTAATTTTGCTTGTTATGTTTATGGCCTGAATTCATGTGTACTACTTGTCTAGTGCAAGTAGATTCAGTCGTATATTGTATACCTTTGTATGTTCAGGTCGGACTATATTCTTTCTGCCAGAATCTAGCGCAGGTTTTCGTAGTCCTACTGGGTTGTAAAGAGTTCCGATAATGTCGCCAAGAAATGGCTGAGTGCTTTTTCCAGGGCTGGCACTGTTTAAGGTTTAACAGTGATTCATAGATGTTTTTCTAGGAGAAGTTTGTGTCTCTGCAAGAGTCTCGATTAGACCTAGATTTGTGCCCTTGGGTTGAATGATATTTCACTACTACATGAATGTATCATCCACGATTCAAATAACCAATGAATGTATGTCAACATGTGTCCATGACTGTATCCGTGCTGTCCAGTTTGCGTGCCTTCATTAAACTATTGAAATGTCAGAGGCAGTTCAAGTCGTCATTGCATTACATGAGAGTGTGTGAGAGTTATTACCAAGAGGTCTGTTACACCGAACTACTACACCATTCGCGTTACTTGACACTCCCACTCAAGGTCTACATGACAGGTTCATTCAACAGTGGCCAATACACAACAACACGTTTATTCTACAGTAGTGGCCAGACTTAGCATATCCTTGACACTCTACAAAGATATTACAGACAACTTCGACATCCTACAGTAACAAATGAAAGATCCGGAAGTTGTTACACTAATGAACCAAATTACAGAAACACCAGCAACAGTAAAGGATAGCATCTCAACTTTACAAGCAAAAGCACAGAAGTACTGTACTTCAAAGCAACCGGAACCCGGTACTACCTGTAACCACTCACATTCGCCTACACGTAGCGAAGACAACATTCCTCCTAGCATACAACCGGAACGACTACCCCAACAACAGCAGACTGTACAAGATGCCAACACCCATCTACCTACACAACTATCTTCTGATACACAGTTTTCGTCTGCCTCATTAACTGAACGAGATGCTTGCGTTCCCACTTCCACACAAGATGAGTCAGACTTTGATACTGAAGAACACCAAAGCGATAACGATGATGATAACGAGCATACCGACGATAATATGGATACATCCTTTCGGTTCGCCTCGAAACGACCTTACTCAACTTCATCAGACAACTCGGTACCATTGACAAAGGTTATACGCCTTCCGCGGGAGCATGTTCGTGCAAAGCTGTACACGAAACGACGAACTAAACCAATAAACATCGCACAGCACAGTGCGTCAACTTCGCAACACCCTACCTGTAGCACTACATCAACTGTCACTGCTGTAGACACTGAGACATAGTACGATGGCAGACTGTCTAAAAGAGAAATCGCTCTATTAGAGATAGCCAGGTTGCTCTAGCTGGGCTACTCTCAATGGGTTCATTGGTCCCAGTGCGATAGCACTGTCCAGGAGAGGCATGCTATATTTTAGAGTTACTCCAGTTTGCACTGGCTGGGTTACCCTATATGGTTTCATTTTTGCCCGTGTACGATAGCAGATTTGTCCACGAGAGACAATGATATATTTTAGAGTTACTCCAGTTTGCTCTTGCTGGGTTACACTAAATGGTTTCATTTTTGCCCGTGTACGATAGCAGATTTGTCCAGGAGAGACAATGCTATATTTTAGAGTTACTCCAGTTTGCTCTGGCTGGGTTACCCTAAATGGTTACATTTTCCTTGTCCGAGTACGATAGCAGATTTGTCCAGGAGAGACAATGCTATATTTTAGAGTTACTCAGTTTGCTCTGGCTTCGTTGCCCTAAATTGTTTCATTTTTCTTGTCCGAGTACGATAGAATTGTCTAGACGAGACAAAATATTTTAGAGTTGGCCGGCGAGCTCTGCTGGCTGCTCTGAAATGTTTTTTTGATGATGCCAGCCACTTTCTATGTCGTCCAGTTGATGCTATCAGCGGCAGTCATAACCGCCAGTGAAGAGAAAAATCTGCAGAGGCGCAACTCTATTCAACAGGCACAGTTACAGTATTTAAACCGTTATATTTGTATTAGAAGATTTACATTACATTTTGTTTGGACTTAGAAATATATGTATTGTTGTACATTATAAACTTTACCACACTCATGCATGTACTATTTGCCACTAAGGAAGAATTTCAAGGGTTAAAGAGGACATTGTTTGATCTTAAGCTAAACTCTCATGATACGAGACAAGCATATCAACCAAAACGGGCGATTTTGCCGTTTGTAGGCAATGCGCTACAGTTTTGTTGGCACTGCACCCCACGACAACTATGACAGTTTATGTCATAATATTAAGACTTTGGCGGAAAACCAAAACATTATTACACATGTGATTAGCCGGAGCATCACAAATGGTGAACGATACTCAGAGCAAAATTTTTTTAACACATTTTTCTACTGGTCTGTTCAGGAGGTACTGAAATTAGACATATGCTATGGATCGATTTTATGATTACTTGTTATAAATTGTTTGAATTTCATTTATATCGCACAAATAACTATATACCATAATAATAATAATAATAATATACCATATATCATGCCTTTTAAACAAATTACTGTGTTGAGACACACAGATGTTGTACTCGTCCAGTAAAAATTATTTAAGCTCTAATGCATAATTGGAATGTTGACCCACACCTCCCTACTCCGTTTTCCCTACGCACAAACTGTCCACACGTGACCTTAACACCACCTTGCTGTTTTTCGCTATGTCAAATCCAATCTCCGTTTTCACCACCTTTATCTTCCCCCCGTGTCGATTTCCCCATGCGAGTTCTTCTTCTATTGGTTTCTTTACCTTTCTCCCACGCCTCGCGTTCATTCATCCATCCAACACAGGAACTACTTTCTCTACTCCCCCAGCTATTTCATTGTACTATACACCCCCACCCCCCCCCCTCCCCTCTCTTTCAGTTGACGCCACACTGTGCCGTCAATGAGAGTTCAAATATCAAGTGTGACCTTTCACCGCGCCCGTTCACACTAGCGAAAGCCATGGTCACAGGTAAACAGCTATGGTCAGTTACCATTCAGATGTAAATATTAAGATAGGATTCACTTATTGTCCTCAGTGTTGATTAACACTCGAGTTTTGTTTGACATGACCAAACCTTATATGTGTCGACTTTAAATCAAAAGTTCAATAAGTTTAACATTAATTATGTATATTTACTATCATAACTCCATGTTTTTATGTATTATTATTAGCGTGTTAAGTAAAGACTATATAAGTATTGTATTAATACATTAACAATTTACATTGCGTATTGCACATTGCTATCCATATCCCTTACTGTTTAATGACATAGTGTATAATCCTTGCGTTGAATTCCTTATTGGCACCAAGGAAAGCTAATGGAGCGTGGTCGGTTTGTACTGTGAAAGAAGTACCATACAGAAACTCATGATGGCGTCTGATGCCATGAATCAGAGCGAGACATTCTCTTTCAACGACACTGTAGTTGCGTTCAGCCTTGTTCAGTTTTCGACTGCCGTAAGCTACTGGGAATAGCATATTCGGGTCACTGTCCTAGATTGCAACAATGTTGACCCCATGCCCGGACCTGACGCGTCAACTCTCAGTACGAAAGGCTTCTTAAGGTCAGGTAACCGTAGGATGGGGTATGCCGACAACTGTCCCCTTTTAAAGTGCTGTATGCATGTTCGCACTTTTGAATCCCCACATGACCTTATCAGGACAACCTTTCTTGGTGAGGTCAGTCAGAGGTGCCGTAAGTCGTTGAAGTTCTCGA